>CAUYUJ010015361.1:40000-137500 GCA_963575745.1 Prorocentrum cordatum
CCTCGAACGGGACGTTCGCCAACGCCTGCTCAGTCCTCTCCACGAGATGGACCATGCCGTGGCTGGAGTGGAGGTGCACGACACTGCCGCGCCGGACGCCCCCGTTGGCGCCCAGCAGCGGGCGCCGACCCTCCAGGAGTTCGCAGCGTCATTCCGGCAGGAGGTGACCCCGCTGAAGCGCGCCATCTCTCGGTATCGTTTTGCCGATCCCCATCCCCATCCCCATTCCCATCCCCATCCCTTTCGAGACCCTCACCAAATCACGGCCCCAGTTGGGGATACATTCCTTGAAACCCGAAGGGGACGGCCTATATCCCCATCTAGTGGGGTAAGTCGGCCAGTGGGACCCAGGCCATGCCGCTAGGGATGGGGATCGGTTAAACGATATTCAATGGAGGGGAAAAAGGACAACCTCGAGACCCGCATCGTGGACCTTGCGAAGCAGAGCGCCAACATGACGAACACTCCCAGTCCAGTCTGACGGCACTGTGAACGCCGAGATCTGCGAGCAGCTCAGATTTTTGGGGCTGCAAATCGCTACGCAGGCTGAAGGTTTCGGACCCCATCAGAGCGGAGAAGGATAAGACCCTGGTCATTGGTGGCCTGCAGTCGTTCGAAGGGGTTGAGGAGGTGAAGGAATGGGCGTCGAACAAGTTGTGGGACGCTTTCGGGCCCCAGCCTCAGGACACCTATGCAAAAGGAGATTTCCGGGGCACTGTTTTCATGAAGTTTTGTCTACCCAGGAGTGGGACGCGGCCGCAAACGTTTTCCAGGAAAAGGCTCTTTCAAAGAAGGGGGCTACAATGTATGGGCGATGCCTGACAAGTCCCCCTCTGAACGCATCTTGCCTTCGTTTGTTCTTGTAGTGAAGCGCATGTTCATGGATTGGGGGTACGAGGCCAAAGCCGCACGTGCCGACCCAAAAGAAGGCAAATATGGGTAAGCACTGACGTCGCTGTTCACGGGAACGTCGAGGGGGGCAAGTTGGCCGTGGTTTACGGGCCTGGCTTGAAGGAGTGGCTCACGGACCCAGCGTTCCTGGAATGCACCGCCCACGTTGCCAAATGGAGCAGTCAATTGGAGAGCGTCCCTGCCAAAGGAGGTGGGAAGCAGCGTTCAAGGGAAAGGCCAAGGGTGGCAAGGGAACGGGTTCCATCGCAAATCGGGTGGCCAGCCGTGCGCAAGCAGAGAAATTGCACCTCAGAGACGTGGAGATGGCCAGCCTTGCCTTCTACGTACCCCGGGGGCTCCCGGTGATTCTACTGCGGGGCCGACGCTTTCTGGCGAAGCCAACGTGCTTCTTCCTGCAGTCAGGGGTGGTCGCTTGCGCCCCGTAAGTGCCGAATTAAACTTTGCATCGTAGAACATTGAAGGTTGCGCACAATCGAATCAAACTTAACTGGAAAACGTTATGCATCACAGTCATTTTGGGATCTTGTGCCTGCAAGAGACGCAGACAGACAGACAGACAGAAGCCGCGCCTAGACGGCGCATGGGCAACGAGGGGTAGCACATGCGTGTGACAATAGGATGTGTTACCGCAGCGCTTCGGATATTCCACGCCCGCTGCTTTGGTCCAGCGTGGTGCGAGGGGGAACTGCCAGCAGCGTGTGATACGAATTTGCCCTGATTCGTATCGGGCCCGCGGGATGTGCGCAAGGTCCCGCACAAAGTGTGGCTAAAAAGCGTCTTGATTCGCACGGCCGAGGGGGGCGAGGAAAAAGAAGGAAGAAGGAGGGGGGGAGGAGGGGGGTAGGACAATTATGGAAACTCTGCCTAGCTATTGTACACAATGCCGCTCAACAGCTTCGTCCCACATGGGCATGTTCTGCAAGAGCTTCTGTAATGCAGCCGGGTCGTTCTCTGCCACGACGAGTGTCTCTGCGTGCATATAGTTGGCCCATTGCAGACGGGGGCGTCCTCCAGGCCGTGCCGACTTCCAGTTTCGAGGTAAAACGTCATGACCTTGACCACTCTCGAATACCATAGTTCTTGGTAGGCTTGTGGGGCCGTCCCGAGCAAATTTTCCATATACTTTAAGCTGCCGTTCAAGTCAAGTTGTCGACAATGGCTGGGCTTTTGCAAGTTCACGAACTTCTGCGTTTCTCACACGCGACGCAAAAGCGGGTGGTTTTTTGAATGCCGTTCGTAAGCATCTGGCCTGAAAACTGACGATTATATGTCTGTCGGCTTGTAAGAGCATACAGGGCTCCAGACCGTGCATGAGTTTGGAAAAAGACGCATGATTCCAGCACCCTCAGCTTATGCTTTTTGCTGAGGTTCGCGTCGTTCCTGACTCTGGCCAACTTCTGGAATGTCCCTTTTGCTTCCCCCAGGCGCCGCGTACATTCCGCCCGAGGCCTCCCATCAATACTAATGAGTCCCCCCCAAATGAACGGCGCTACCCCTGCATGTAATCGGTTGGCCGTCTGGCCCATGCATTGTTCCATCTGCCCGTGTCTTCAGCAACGCCGTCTTCCCAGCATTCAGCACTAAACCGTGTACTTTCCCCGCGTCCACGACCAAATCCAAATGGGCTTGAAGTGCATCAGGGTCCCGTGATGTGAGCGTCGTGTCGAAACCTGTCACTTCCGTCGCGTAGTCGGGCTTCCTGATCATCTTATCGAGCTGCGCAGGGGAAGATTCAGAGCGTGCTGGAGTGGGATTCTTGGCGGCCCCATGGGTCCGGAGATCGATCGTGGGCTTTTGCCGGGCTGCATCCAGACTGGCGTCCTTGAAGCTGCGTGCGCCTGGTGGGTGGGTGGGTGGGGGGGGGGGCGGCCATTTTCTCCGCGCGCGCGCCCCAAAGTGGCAAACCTTTAAAACGGCGCACTTTTTTCGACGATCTTGCAGAATTTGCGGAGTCCAGGTCCGCGCGTGGACCCAGCCTTGTGCTCGGCGACTTGAACGCCATGTTGTTTCGTAGGTTCGACGGAGAATGCCTTGTCGTCGGCCCCCGCGCGCTGGTTTGATCGCAGGGGGGCTGCAAAAAGGGCGCTAACATGCACTTGCTCGTGGGGACCTGCGCGCGTCTAACTGCGTGTTTGGCGCACGCATTCTCTGAAGTTTCCGCGGGTCGGCGACCCAGCGGGCGCGGATGTTGGATGGCAAACGCATTCGCGTGTCTTTCTAATGTGCGAACAGAGTTGGCTCCACGACGTCAGACGTGTGTCTGCGCGCCAGGGGGTGCCGCCATCGGCCCGCCATTTCTTGTCGCGGGCTTCGGCGTTGCTAGACTTTGACAAATGTGCCGGAGAACCTGCGCCACGTCGAGGCCGCGGCCTTCTCTCGCAGCCGTGGGCAAGGCGCGGTCTAGCCATGCGCCTTTCAGACGCTCTGGAAGCGTTGGAAGACGAGGCGCCGGGCCACGGCGACGTGAACTTGGAATGGCGCCGTTTGGTTGACAGTTTCAAGCGCGCTCAGGAATGCCCCCTAACGCTAGAGCCCCAGAGAAGACGAAAGCTTTTATTTTATCAATGGCACCCTCGACCTTTATCAGCGCTGGAGCGCAGGCGAGACTCGCCGGCGACGTCGCGCGCGAGAGAGGCGGCGAAACGCGTCGGAGCGTCGGTCGCAAGAGAGGGGGCTCGATGGCCGGAAGAGCTAACGCAGAACGGAGACTGGGCGCAGATCCGCAAACCACGACGGTGGTTCTGCCCCGCGCAGGGTCGGTTCCTCCACGGCGCCGGCGACGTGGTCGGCGGCGACGACCGGGCCGACGCGCTGGCAGAGCGTCTGGGAGTTGTCCAGCGGGCGGTCCGGCCAACCACAGCATTGACCGACTCATCTGCGCTGAACGAGGAGCTGCCGGTGCATTTAAGTGCCATCACGGAGGGCGACGTGTCTCGCGCTGAAGGAAGCAGAAGAACGGCCGCGCCGGCGGCCTCGACGATCTGCCGCCCGAGTTTTGGAGGTCCGCTGCAGAGGACGGAGCATCTGCGCGCTCTTGGATCACCAGGTTCTGCAAGTTTGCGTGGGCACAGGGTCGTGTCCTCGACGCCCGGCGCAAGGCGCGCGTCCGTGTGCTTTGCAAAATGGGTGGCCTGGCATCGGGCGACAATTACAGGCCGATATGATTACTTCCCGTCGGGTACAAGAACTTCGCGATGATCCTACTGCAGAGGTTGAAGGGCGCGGGGGCCGAAGACCGCATCTGGCCAACTCTATTCGGCTTCCGCTCCAAGAGAGGCGCTGCTGATGCGATCTTCGTGGCCAGACGAGTCATGGGGGGTGCTTGGGCAGCGAAGAGCGGCAGCGCGTTGCTGTTGGCGTTGGGCTGGGGGAAAGCACTTGATTCGGTGGGGCCAGACTCCCTGGTATCCTCGCTCAAGAGAGTTGGGTAGCGTCGAACAGCGCCGTGCTCAGCGTGCCTGGTGAGCGGCCGCTCAGAGAAATCACATCGTCGAAAGACATATGTTTTCCTTTTGGCAGCTTGCCCGCCGTGCGGGCAACGGTCCAGTGAGACAGTTTGTTTTGGGGCCGGGTGGCGTCGCTCTCGAGCAGCAGGCGGGGTCCTGGATGAGGGGGCGCCCCCGGCAATGTAACGAATAATTGTTGGGGCATCGCTGGCGCCCCCGCCCGTCTCGCTGACCACTTCCGCCCCGAGGGCGGTGCGTCGCGGGCGTGGGGGTCAGCGGTCCGCGCGTGGCACCTTTGATTTCTGTGCTCGAGCACATTCTCTTGCGTGCGCGCCGTGTGGTGCAAGGCGACCTGACCTGACCTTGTGTTGCAATGGTGAGGAACCAGTGGGCTGCTGCAGATTTCGATCTCCGCGCGGAGAGGCGCGCGGGTGACCCGCATGGTCTACTTGGGCAGGGTTGGTTGGCGCGCGACGATGGTTTGACGTCTTCGACATTGCGCCGGGGTTGATTTGACGTAATGGCTAACAGCCTATGTTTTTTGTGTTGTGAAGGTTCTAAGGGGTGCGCGCGTGCGGAATTCTGGCGCTTGCTTTGGTGAGCAAGCAATGGATTTCATTTGGCTATGCCTAGAACTTGCTACACAAACCACGCTGTGCGCGCGGCGGCGCGCGCGTATGTCCCGTTTCATTTGCTGTTTCGCAAGCGATTCTTAGACCAAGCATGTGGTAGACCAGCGCGTATGCACCGCATTGGTTTTCTGCAGGAGATGCCGGGGGGGCGGTCGATATTTGTTTGGCTGGGGTGCTATCATGTTGTTTCACATTTCGGATGTACGATCGCACCAAATATACCTTCAATCTTTTGTAGAAATGGGGATCTGTGGGCTGCAATGCGTGCCGTGTAGCCTGTTTAACGCAATCTGAATGTAATGCCTTAGTTGCCGAAAACGCCTGCGGCGAATCACCGCCGCCCCCTTGCTTTATTGATGGTGTGCCATATTATCGTTGTCACGATCGTAGCCGGCTTTGGCTCAAGTTTTTGGCTCAGGGTTGAGCCAGGTGTGATGCGCTCCGCCCATCCAGCGTTCGCCGCGATCGCTGGGTTTGCGGGCTCGCTCCTCGGTGGCCTCTCGGGCCGCCCCGCGCCGCTGGAGCCGGCGCCGTGTGTGGTCGCGCACGAGCTGGACCACTGCCCGCAGCCGATCTGCCCGGCGGCGGTCTGCCCCCCGGCCTCCTGCCCGGAGGCGCCTCCGTGCCAGGAGGTCATCGTGCCGGCGTGCCCGGCCTGCACCGCGGCGCACGGCGCCGGCCTCGGGCTCTGCCTGCTCGGGCTTCTGCCCCTTGCGGGCGCGGCGCTGCTCCTGTGGGCGGCCCGCGCGTGTCGCTGGTGGGGCAACGGCCGCTTCGCAGCAGCGGCGGAGGGCGGGGCGAGCCTCGGCGGCCCGCCCATCGGCCGAGTCGCCCTCGGCGCGGCGCCGGCCGTGGCGGGCGTCGCTCCTGTTCGTGGGCTGCCTGCTCTGGGCGCTGGTGGGCCTCCGAGTCCATCGAGTCGGTCAGGACTTCAGACGCCCGACGAGAGTGAGGTCTGGCGACCTCGGGGTAGCCGCAAGTAATGGCGGCTCGGCCTCGCGACCTCGCCCTGGACGTCGCCAACCCGCAGGTGGCCATCGACTTCCCGGACGACGACAACTTCACGTGGCACCACCGCCTGCTCCTCAACAGGGTGGGCGATGGCACGAAGTGGGTCGTCTCGACCCCGGACTACAACGTGGAGGTCCTCGATTTGGCCAACCATCGGGTGGTGCCCCTCGCCCGAGGGTGCGAGGTGCCCGCGCGGGTGCGGGGCGACATCTACATGTTCGGCGACCTCCCCGAGGAGCAGCTGCAGGCCCTCCAGCAGCAGGGCGAGGCGCTGGCGGTGCTCATCGGGGGCGTGGCCGCCCCTCCGGGGCGAGGTGTCGCGGTCTGGGTGGTCTCGGACACGGGCGCGGACCAGTTCGGGGAGCCGATCGATGCCGCCGTGTCGGGGAACCCAGCGTGCTTCGTGCAGCGGGGGTCGACGGCCCTGGGGCTCATCGACGACCGCTGGGCGGCCTTGGAGCGGGTCGCCCCCGCAGACCTCGAGGACTGGAAGGAGGAGAAGAGGTCGGGCGCGGGTCGCGACCCGCGGGTGATGCCGATCGTCAGGGACGGGCAGGAGCACCGGTACATCGAGCTCCGCGAGGCGATGGCGGCGCTGCAGAAGCGGGTGCCGACAGGTGCGGGTGCCGCTGCGAACGGTTCCTCCGACGCCGACTGGCCCTTCAGGGGCCCGAGCGCGGCGATGGAGCTCATGGCGATGATCCGCTCCACGGGGGAGACGGTCGGCACCTACCACGACTACTGGGTCTGGGCCTCGGGCATTGGCCGCGACACGGCCGTCGCCCACCACCGTGCCTCTTTCCTCAGCATCTTCCACCACGCGCTGTGTTTCGACCAGCTGGAGATCTACCGCCTGGCAGGCATGGAGATGCTGGCGCGGAGGGTGATGTACATCGAGCGCGCTGTTCGGCGCTCGCCCAAGAGTCCCGACTTCCGAGGCCTCGAGATGATGATCGCATCGACCTTGGACTCGGGAACGGCGGCGGCCACAGGCGACTTCGCCAAGTTCATCGCGGAGGAGCAGAAGACGGAGGCCTTCACACTCAAACAACAGCGACTGTTCGCGGAAGAGACGGACAGGCGCAAGAAGGACGGGACGAAGTCGTGACACGTGGGCCTTCCCACGATCGCGTTCGCTGCCGCCTGGCTCGTCTGGGATGGCGGCACCTCGGCCGCGTTCTCTTTTCCCTCTGGATCTGCCAGAACATGCCAATTGATCTAGTGCGGCGTCGCCTGGCGTCGATGGTCTTTTGCTTCCTGACCCTGGGCTTCGTCGACTGCAGGTTTCGGCGGCATCGGCGTTCAACGCCTTGGCGGGTTCTCGGGCCAAGGGCGTGCCCCCGCCAGGGCCGCTCTCCCACGCGACTCCTCGTCGGCCGCTCTCGGGTCCGCAGCGGCTGGCGTGGAGGAGGCTCGCGGCCGCCGCAGAAGCCGCCGGGCCGCAGCCTCGACAATCTGATTTGTGCCCGGACGGGGCCCTTTCTGAGATCCTTAAGACGAAAGACCTGTATGAGAGTGACACCGCCCTGGCCGTTGCCCCCTATCAGCCTGAGCTGCTCGCCGTCACAAAGGGCAACATCCGACCCCAGGACGCCGCGGGGCTCGTGGGCGAGACCGCGCGGGTGTACCTGGACGACCCACGCCGGATCGCGCTGCCGGCGGAGACCGAGGGGCCGCCTCCCGTGCGGCCCCACTGTGACGAGCGACTGCGGAGGTCGCCCGCCCTTTTGGACGACCTCATTTCGAAGCTCGACTCCGTCGGCCTCATCACGTACCGCCGCCGGGTCGTTTCCCGCGTGGGTATCTTCTTCGTGGCGAAGAAGACGGGGATGCTGCGGATGGTGCTGGACTGTCGGCCGACTAACCAGCTGCATCGCAAGGCCCTCTACACCCGCCTCGCCACGACCGCGGCCATGTCGAGCCTGGTCCTCGACCCTCACTTCGTTGAGGCGAGCCCGACTCACGAGGCCGAGCTCTGGGGAGCGTCGATCGACCTGCAGGACGGATTCTACCAGTTCCTGGCGCCTACGGTCTCGCACTTCTTCGGGCTTGGCGTGTCTCGCCGTGCTGGCGAGGTCGGCGTTGCCGAGGTCTACGATCCTGAGGTCAACGGCTACGCCCCCGTCGACGCGACGGATGAGCTCGAGGTCTGCTTCGGGGGCCTGCCGATGGGGTGGAGCTGGGCGCTCTACTTCTGCCATAGCGCCGTGTCCGAGGCTTGTCGCCGAGCCCAGCTGCGCCTGGGGCTGGGGCCCGTCATCGTTGGGGACCGACAGCCCCCTCCGCCCCTTCGGCCTGGAGTGGCGGTCTGCGCGCCCTACGTCGACAATGCCAACATCCTCGGGTGCGACAAGGACTCAGTCGAGCGGTTGCACGTCGCGGTGGTGGACGAGCTGGTCGGCATGGGCCTGCAGGTCCACGAGCGGGTGGACGCCACGCAGTCCTTCGAGGCGGTGGGCTTGGTCTTCGACGGCCAGCGGCGCTGGGTCAGGCACAGCCACCGGCGCAGCTGGCGACTCTGGTATGCCCTGGGGGAGGCCATCCACCGCGGGGCGCTCTCGCCCAACCACGTCCGCGGGCTCTTGGGCCATCTGGTGCATCACTTCAGCCTGCGGCGGTGTGCCCTCAGCGTCTTGGGGGCGGCCTACCGCTTCGTGGGCACGGGCGGCACCGAGATTCTGCCCTTGCCAGCTGACGTGGTCGACGAGCTGCGGATCGCCAGGGACCTCGTCCACTTCGTGCACCTCGACCTGGCCGCTCCGATGCTGGACCGGGCCTACTGCAGCGACGCCTCGACGGAGGGCTACGCGCTGCACGTCTCCGCCGCGGACCAGCACCAGCTGTGGGATGTCGCAGTCTGGCGGGAGCGATGGCGGTTCATCGATGAAGACCCGACCGCCATCGCCTCCGGGGAGGAGCTGCGGGGCGGCCTGGCGGGCAGCGCTGGGCCGGCTGTCGACTTCTCTGCCTGGGTCGACGGCGAGCTCGAGTCTTCGCCCGACGAGCGCGCCATCCTCAGGCAGGGCGACCCGCGGCAGCACCCCGCGGAGCGGCCGCAGGTGGAGCGCGTCGGGCTGGTGCCCCGTGTGCCTGAGGCCTTCGCTGACCCCAGGCGCTGGCACCGCCGCGTCGTGGGGCGCTGGAAGCGGGCGGCCGCCATCCACTGCAAGGAGGCCCGCGCGGCACTGCTGGGACTCACCCGAGAGACGGAGTGCTGCGACGCGCACGGCAAGCACCTGGTCTCTTTCGGCGACAACCTCGCCGAGACGTTGGCCTTCGATCGCGGGCGAGCCCGAGATCGAGAGCTGCTCGGGCTCGCGCGCCGCGCGGCCGCGTGCCAGCTCGCCGCCGGCATCATTTGGCATCGGCGCTACGTGGAGGCCGCCCGGAACCCTTCCGACGGCGACTCCAGGCTGGCTCATCATGGGTGGCTTCGACCTGGACAGCGGCTCGCGGGCCGCGGGTTGCGGGCGCTGCCCTTGGCCGCCGCCGTGGGCCCGGCATGGGCGCCGACGCCCGCCGCCCCGCCAGAGGACGTCGGGCGGAGCACCCCTCGAGAGCCCTCGAGCGGCGACGAGTCGCCTCGGGCCTCCGCCGCGGAGTCGGAGCCCCCGATGCCGCCGCGGTCCACTCGGCGCCAGCGACGACGGGCGGCGGCGGCCGCGGCCGCCGGCTGCACGGCGCCGCGGCTGGCCGATGGCCTCACCAGCGGGCGCCCAGCCTTCCTGGAGATCTTCTCGGGCTGCGGCCGAGCGACGGCCGCCGTGTCGGAGGCCGGTCTTCGGGTGGCCACGCCAATGGACGTGGCCCATGGCCCGCATCATGATGTGCTGGACCGTCGCGTGGCAAGCGAGGTCCTCAGCTGGCTGTCGAAAGGCCTGGTCTGGCGCGTGCTGCTGGGCGCGCCGTGCACGGCCTGGACTCCAGCAAGATCGACTGGGACGACTACACCGAGTTCATGGCGCTGTGTGCTCTTCACCGTCCGGGTGTTGCAGCTCTGCATCAAGAACGACATCCACGTGCTTCTCGAGAACCCTGCCCGCTCAAGGATCTTCGAGGTCCCTCGAGTGGCGAGGCTGCTCCGACGTTTGTCGGCGCGAAGATGCCTCTTCGACATGTGCGCCTTCGGCGCACCCTGGAAGAAGCCGACCGTCATCTACTCCACCCTGCCCCACAGCCACCTCCTGGACCGCAGCTGCCCCTGTCCCTCGGCGCCCCGCGTGCGCCTGCAGGGCAAGGTGCAGCTCGCGGGGCAGCCTGCCGCATGGAGGACCGCCTTCGCGGCGGCGTGCCCTCCTGAGCTGGTGCGTGCTGTGGCGGGGCTGCTGCGGGATGCCGCTCCGCGGAGCTCCCTCCGCTCGCCGCGCGAACCGCGCAGCGACGTCGGCTGGGAGCGACGCCTGGCAGCCGCGGTCGGGCAGGATGGCCGTGCCGCCCGACCAGTGGTGCTCCCGCCGATCCCCCGGCGGTGCCCACTCGGGTGGGAGGGGGCAGTCGGCTTCTGGGGCGGGAAGCCCTGGCGTGCCGAGGCCGCCGATGCCGCTGCCCATCGCCGGGCTCGCCGTGCGGCGGCGCGAGCGGCGGCGCCTGGCCGCCCGCCGCGCTGAGGCGTATGGCGCCGGCGACGGGGTGTGTCGGCGTGCGTCGGTGCGGCCCCAGACGGCACGCGCCTATGCCGCAGCCCACGCCGAGCTGGCGGAGTGGGCCGCGCGCCAGGGGTACGCTCCAGTGACTCCCAATGACTGGGGCGTGGTGCTCGACAAGTACCTGGGCGGCCTTTTCTTGAATGGCGACAGCCCGTCGAGCGGCCGCTGCGCCATCTACGGGTCGGCCTGCGTCCTGGGCCTGCCGCCGCGCGCCAACGCGACCTTCCCCTTGGCAAAGGCTGCCTTGGCAGGGTTTCTGCGGGCGGCCCCAGAACGTCCACGAGACTCGCTCAGCGACGAGTTCCTCACGCTCGCCTCCGCCGACTGGTTCTACGACAAGGACCGCTGGGGCTCTGAGGGGCCTGAGGCAGCAGCGGCGTCCTGGGTCGCCTTCGACTGCTACCTCAGGCCGAGCGAGGTGCTGGCGCTGACGGCCGCAGATGTCACGCTGCCCAGGCCGGGCTGCCCCGACACCATCGTCACGGTGGCCCCCGCGACGGGGGCGCTGCCCGCCAAGAACCGGGTGTTCGACGCCTCCACCGTCGCGGGGGCCCACAACCGGGGCTGGGTGAGTGAGCTTCTGAGGGCCCTTTGCCGCTTCCGGCCGACAGGGCCTCTCTTCCAGGTTTCGCTTGGAAAGTGGAAGGAGATGTGCAGGAAATTTCGGGCACAGCATTTCTCTCCCTCACTCCCTCTGTCCCCCCACTCGTGGCGTCATGCTGGCCCATCTCACGACAGTTGGTATTTCAAAGTTTCAGAGAGCACTATCCAGCAGCGTGGTCGTTGGCTCTCGGCCAACTCAGTCAAGCGTTACTCGAAGCCTGCAGGCATGTTGCGCAACAAACAGTTGCTCTCCGCAGCACAGATAGCTCGAGCAAAGCAGTTCACGCCTCGGCTCGGCAATGAGATCTTGGAGTTTTTCAAAGGTCCCATTCGAAGCCGCCCTCCGGTAAACCGATCCAAGAAGGTTTCTGGAAGTTTGGGCACAAGGTCGCTGGTCAAGAAACGGCCAGCTTCCCTTCTTCAATAACCGGGGTTGGACCCCCCAGGATCATGCTTGTGCCGTGGGAAATGAATGTGTTGCGATGTCTTTAGCCTTTCTCAGGGCCTACGCCCGCTCCGCCCCCCTCCTCGTCGCCGCGGGATCCTGGGGTCTCCAGGCGTGCTGGCGTGGTGGGGCTGTCTTGGCGCTCTGCGTAAGACTAGGCGGCAGTTGGCAGTCTACGATTGATGGTGTGCCATATTATCGTTGTCACGATCGTAGCCGGCCCCATCTCAAGTTTTTGGCTCCACCTCCTCCTCTCCTCCGTCCTCTTTCTCCTTTCTGTACACTTGTATCTCGCCGAGCCGATGCAGGGCACAAGGTCGCTGGTCAAGAAACGGCCAGCTTCCCTTCTTCAATAACCGGGGTTGGACCCCCCAGGATCATGCTTGTGCCGTGGGAAATGAATGTGTTGCGATGTCTTTAGCCTTTCTCAGGGCCTACGCCCGCTCCGCCCCCCTCCTCGTCGCCGCGGGATCCTGGGGTCTCCAGGCGTGCTGGCGTGGTGGGGCTGTCTTGGCGCTCTGCGTAAGACTAGGCGGCAGTTGGCAGTCTACGATGGAAATGCTTGTGTGATGAATCCTACAGCGAAAATGCGGCCATGCTAGCGGACTGCGTGTTTCCCCAGCGTTTGGGGAGACCACTGGGTGGACACTGAGGAGGGGCCCTCTGTTTTGATCTTGTGCCTCTCGTGGGGCTCTTTTAGGGGTATTTCGGCCTTTTCGGGGGCGTCGTGGACTGATTTAGGCTTCTCTCGGGCTCTTTGGCGCCGTCGGAGACTATCTTTAGGGTTAGCGGCGGAGGTCTAGATATCCAGGCGGCCGGGGGCCGCGGGGAATTTTCGGAAGTGCCAGCGGTAACTTCACAGTCTGGCACGCCAGGGCCTTCCGCATGCTAGGTGGGGCGACGCCCGCGGCGAGCCGCCGCCGCCGCCGCTCCCTACCCTCTGGAAACGCCTACTGAGCATCATTGGGCCACAGGTTGGGTGAGCTGTTGGACTACAGTCAGCCCGCAAAGTAAGGATGGGCAACCTTCCCAAGGGCACCCTTGCATCCGTACCTCCTTGGTCCGTCCTTCGCCACTTTCACTGGCCGCGCCTCGCGCGAAAATCTTCGGCTTGGCCTTCCAAAGCCTTTGCATCCTTACCGCGCATCCTTATCGTTCGGGTTGACTGTATCCAGCTGCCAGCGGCAATTCCCGCCACCGTGCCAGCCCAGCAGTTTGGGTGGCGATTGCTCGAGGGGCGCCAAGGAGGCCGTGGCGCTGTGACGCGCGGCACCTCGTGCCCCGAGGCTTGGGAGCGCCGTGACATGTGACACGCTGCTCTGCGCCGTGTCGGCGTTTCAAGCGAAGACGAATACGATGATCGTGCTGATGACGATAATGCTGATGATGGGGACGACGCTGATGATGAGAAGGATGAGGCGAAGGAGGAGGATGATTCTTCAGGACGCGGGCGGAGGGGCGGGGGGTGAATGCGTGGATGGGTGACTGTTATGACGGTGCCAGCGATGCTGCTGATGATGATGACGATGATGATGACAACGACGATGATACTGATGTTGCTGATGATGGTGCTGATGGTGATGATGATGATGCTGACGATGACGATGACGATGCTGATGATGATGATGTTGACGATGATGCTGCTGATTTTGATGCTGATGATGAATAATGTACGGTTGCTGCTGCTAATGATGATGGTGGTGTTGGTGACGATGATAATGTTGCTGATGTTGATACTGATGATGATTGTGATGATGATGATGATGCTGATGATCAGGATGATGATGATGCTGATGATGATGGTGGTGTTGTCGCTGATGATGCTGGCGATGCTGTTGCAGATGAGGATGATGATCATGCTGACGATGAAGTTGATTGTGATAGTGTTGCTTACGATACATGTTACGATGATGCTGATGGTGACGATGATGCTGATGACGATGGTGATGATGACGATCAGTGTGATGATACTGATGATGACGATTACTATGATGATGCTGATGATGATGCTGATTCTGAATCTGGTTATGAATCTGATGATGACGATGATGTCGATGATGATGATGATGCTAAACATAATGATTAATCTGCTGCTGCTAATGATGATGATGATGATGATGATGATGATGATGATGATGATGATGATGATGATGATGATGCATGTGCTGATGCTGCTGCTGCTAATGATGATGATTATGATGATGATGCTGATGATGCTGATGATGTTGATGATGATGATGATGATGATGCTGATGATGCTGATGATGATGATGATGATGATGATGATGATGAAGTTGATGTTGCTGATGATTGTGATGTTCTTGTTGTTGTTGTTGTTGTTGTTGTTGTTGTTGTTGTTGTTGTTGTTGTTGTTGTTGTTATTGTTAATGACGAATGTTACGTTCTCGGAAATAGTTGTGTTGATCCCCCCCTGCGGTGCACCTTTTGTTTTTTTCAATCTAAGTGATCCTCCCAGATCTCGTAGCCTATTCTTCCCCAATTAGGCTTGCCTAAGGGGTTCTCACTTGGTCAAAAGTTGGTGCCTGCTAGTGTTACTTTCCCGTTGCTCGGAGGTTCCTCGGGTTTTTCGGGTTTCCCGCCCCCAGTGCCTCCTATTGTTACTTCGCTCGTTGCCCGAAGGTTCCTCGGGTTCCTCGCGTTCCTCGGGTTCCCCGCCCCCGGTGCCTTCTATTGTTACTTTGCCCGTTTCCTGGAGGTTCCTCGGGGTCCCCGGGTTCTTCGAGTTCTCCGCCCCCGGTGCCTCCTACTGTTACGTTGCCCGTTCTTCGGAGGTTCCTCGGGTTCCCTGGGTTTCCCTGAGGTTTCTCGGGTTCCCCAGGTTCCTCGGGTTCCCTGCCCCGAATGCCTCCTATTGTTACGTTGCCCGTTCTCCGAAGGTTCCTCGGGTTCCCCTGGTTCCTCAGGTTCCCATGCAAAGCAATGCCAAGCAATGCCAATTAATGCCAAACACTGCCAAGCAATGCCAAGCAATGCCAAGCAATGCCAAGCAATGCCAAGCAATGCCAAGCAATGCTGAGCAATGCCAAGCAATGCCTAGCAACGCCGAGCGATGCGCCCAGCGATGCGCCCATGCAGTAGGTTTCCCCTCATTGGGGTTGCGCCAGTTTCATTTCATCAAGAAAATCCTCAAACTGCGTTGTTGGCCCCCGGTTTGCAACAACAGCAGCGGTTCCCGCCTGATACTTCCTCACATGTTTTTTAAAATTTCGCGCTCTCGCGTGGGACTTCCTTGTAATTTATGCAGGGATCTCCTTCTCGAGTGGTACTCCCTCACAACTTGCTCAGACGCCACGCCCTTGACGCTTCGGAATGGCGCTCTCGCTCAGCCTTTTCTTACGATTTATTTGGGAATCGCGCCATCTCTCGAGACCTCCTCGCAATTTATGCAGGACTCACGCTCCAGCAACCCGCCTGCTCGACTTGGCCGCCTGGTGGGCGTGGGGCGTGGGGCGTGGGCGTGTCCCCCCCCCCCGCCCTGCTAGTCGCATTTCAGACCCCAGGGATGGGGAACGCGGGGGGAAATTCCGGAAACGTCTCTGGGAACATATGGCGTCGTTTCCACCCCTATCCTTCTTCTTCCTCCTCCTCCTCCTCCTCCCTCCTTCCTCCTTCATCCCTCCGTCCTCACTTTGTTTCCCATGCCACCATTTCTTTGCACCCAGTGTGCCGGAGGGGCCAGACTTCATCGGGGCGGATAGTTGTTTTCTTGGTCTTCCGTAGCCTCGGCGGTTTCGTCACCTCTGGTCTAGCTACATATGTATATATAAAACATATGGGGCTCTCTCTCTCTCTCTCTCTCTTTTTTTTTTTTTCTCTCTCTCTCTCTCTCTCTCCTCCCAAGCACAGGTGGCCTGCCTCAGGACTTCGCACACTGTGTATCTTTATTGATGCCTCTCGCAAGATGAGGTCGCCCATTTTCCCCTGCCAGGCTTTGAGACACTCCTGACCCATTCATCCCTTCCCTCCCTCTTCTTTGCATTGCTGGGGCGAGTTCTCTCGCTAAGCTCTCAGCAATTCTTGACGCTTCGCGTATCCCCACCAGTCCGTAGCCTCTGGCTCAAGCCGTCTCTGGGCCCTGGCTCCTCGGCCGGGTCTCCCAGCTCATGGGGTCATCCCCTAGGAGTTTGCGGGCCGCGCGCTGCCCCCCGGGCCGCGCTCCGGCCATATCACACTCCCTGGGTTTCGCCCCTGCGGCGCGGCGCGGCAGCCAGCCTGCAGGTCAGGCTTAGCATGGATGGGAACCCGATCGACGACAGATCTAGGATTCCTGGGAACCCCGCGGGGGACGATGCAAGCCTAGTCGACGGCCAGGGGGCCCACGGACTGGCTGGTTCAAGACATCCTCCCCCAGGATCACAGGACACCATCCCGCCAGGGCAGCCGTCGCCCCTCGCTCCCTGGGACCCTCCGAGCTCGGGCGGTCCGAACGCGGCCGCGGACCCCTTGATCGTTCCCGTCGACTTAGTATACACACGAGAACCATCGGCCTTCAGCCAGACGGGAGGAGGGGATGCCACGGTTAGCGCCGCGAGACACTGATATTGCGA
Source organism: Prorocentrum cordatum (assembly GCA_963575745.1). Classification (NCBI taxonomy): domain Eukaryota; class Dinophyceae; order Prorocentrales; family Prorocentraceae; genus Prorocentrum; species Prorocentrum cordatum. The sequence continues at coordinate 56,264 of CAUYUJ010015361.1, forward strand.
CCTTCAGTCGCTTCCCTGGGTTTGACATTGACGTAACGACTCCTTCCCGCCAGACTTGTTTCCCTCCCTCACCCCGACACTTCCTCTGCCCCTGGCTGGGCGTCCAATTTCCTTTTCTCCTGGCGGTGAAGGGCAGAACTGGATCCCGCATGGCGATACCAGGACCACGGGGGGCGTTGGCCCCACTCCTGATCAAGTGCATCCCCCGACGGACTCAGGCCCATTCGGGCCGTGCAGGAGCTCCCGCCAAGGAGGCGCTCTCGAAGAGCTGCCCAGGAGCCTCACCGACGAGGGCGGGTGGCGTAGGGTTGAGGCCACCCAGGGGGGTGGGACTACGGTTACGACAGGTGGGGGGACGGACAGTCGTCTGCCCATGTCCCCGATCCGCATCCTATGGGCTTGCGCCTCCATTCCGCCGAACGCCCTCCCTTGGGCGCTTCAATGCAGAGAGAAGCAGCCTTCAGCTGCGAAGGGGCCAATCTTCTAACCGTGGGGGCTGGCATCCCAGTCGTGCAGCCGACCCCCCCCCCGCGGACGTGAGGCGACGTCAAGACGGCTTTCGCCTTCCGCCCGCCGCCTTCCTTGGATACAGCAGTGTGGTTCACACAGAAGATGGGCCTTCAGCCCGGGGAGCGCCGTGCGAGACAGCAGGCTTGGGCGAGTCTGCAGCTCGGGATGCTTCAAACGGACAGGTGGGCGCTGACGGCGACGCGGCGACCAGTCAACTCCCTGGTCACTCCCGTAATCCCGAGGACTCCCGTCCGTCACCCGCCCCCCAGTCGGACAGTCGCAGGCGGGGCGGGCCTTCAGCTCGGGATTCTCAGGCGGGACGAGCCTTCAGCTCGAGTCTCCAAGGCGTATCTGACAATCGCAGAAGGGACGGGCCTTCAGCTCGAGAACCAGAGACGGCGCCAGTGGACGCCGAGAGCGCCGCAGAAGCTGTGACCACGGGTGATGACGACGCCGACCCTCCTGCCATCCCTGGTGAATCCATTCAGGGCCTCCCTCATCAGGTGGATCCCCAAGCCAGCTGCGGGCGATCGGCCGACCCCGCCGACGTAGTCATGGAGGAGACAGGCTCCGCGACGGGGCCGTCCCTGAGAAGGCGCTTCGAGGGCCGCGCGGCTGGCGCAGCCAGCGGTGCAAGCGGACCATTTGGCTGCCGCCATGACACCGCCGCTCCCCTCCCTGGAGACATGGGCACCGCTGCAGCAGCAGCGCCCAGCTCCCACGCCGCTAACCTCACTGACGGGGCTGGCCTTCAGGAAGAAGCGAGCAGGAGACAGTTGGGGTGGGCGACAGGGGTTACAGAGCGGCGCGCCCCGCTGCCGACAACGCCGAAACGACCGACTGCGACCAACCTTCCCTGGTAACGACGACGGCGTTGTCTGCGGGCCGACTCCGCACGTCCGATGCCAGCAGGGTCTCCGCAGACCCCGCCAGCGTGGCAGGCTCCCTGGTCGATCTGATCGACCACATCGGACCTCCGATCGTCGTCGCGGGATCGCCCTGCGTCTCCCTTTCCTCGCCTACCCGCTCCCCACCCATCCACTCCTCTCCCGACTCACCCCCTGGGCTAGAGCATCCAGACGTCTTTCTGGGCGGTAGTGGCCGCGGCTGCGAAGACCAGCCCCAAGGACTGGACCGTGGACCCCTCATCGGGACTGCGGACGGTTCTCCATTCGTGTTGATGCGCGCGGCCCCCAGAACGCCCGTTACGCCCGTCCCACTCCCCTACCCTTCTCCTGACCTAGCCCTGGAGGAGGAACTGTGGATGGAAAACCAGGGCGCCCCCTCGGACGCCGAGGATGGCACCGGCCAGGCCCGGAGATATCGGGGACAGTATGCAACCGACCTGCGCGCTCGATGGGTGGGCGCCACTGGGAACACGAACGCAGACTGGGCAGCCAGTCGAGAGGCGGACGGACCCATGTGTGGGCCGCGCGTTGCTGACGCGAGGGTCGCTGACAGGGGGGGCGCCATGAATGCCCTCCGTCGCCACCTAGTGCGTATCGACGACCCCTGGCGTGAAATTCCCGAACGAGGGGCGCCGAGAACGCCGCGTGAAACCAGTAACCTGGAGCTCCTCACTCACCGCGCGTGGAGGGGGCACCGCCCTGGTCATCCAGGCATGCGGGTAGGCGGCCCCCTGCGAGCAGTTCCAAACGAAGCTCTCCTCCCTGGGCTCGGATCTCAACGAGCCACCTCGGCACCAACCCTCGCCGTCCTGGACCTCTCCTGGCTAGTCTGGTCAGTCGCGGGAGGGGGCCACGAAGGACGCCTAGGGGGTACGCAACCAGACCCGACGCAAGTGCTAGCCTTCCGCTTCGCGAGTATCACCCATGGCCCCAGTATGAGGAGGGCAAGACTGGACGCAGACGATCCCTCCGTGGTGGAAATGCAACTAGCGTGTCTCGAGTACGCCGCCATGGCGACCGCAGCACACCGCTGCGACATGGGTATGAAACTTCCGAATGGATACGACACAGACAGCATGCTCTCGCCCACCAGGCCTCCCTGTGACGCTGTGCCCTCGCACAATAGCGGCCCTAACCGACCAGGCGGTGCCCAGGGCCCCATGGGCGACGAAACCAGGGCGTGCGCATACAGAGTCCTAATCCATGAGCGCAGGCAAAACATAGTTCACTTTCCGGACCACGGGGACGTCAGACAGTGGGCCATCAGGAGGGGCAATCTCGAACGGGTTGGTGGCGATGTACATTCGAGACGACAAGCAGGTAGAGGCCCACTACCATGGGCAGAGCCAGCCCTAACAGGAGTAACGGACAGCTCAATGGGCATCCCTGGGGTAGCGATCCAAGGTGGCGACAGAAATGACAACGCATGGCCCTGGTCCACCACAGCGCACCGCCTGCTGCTACAGGACTTCTTTTGTCCGACTCAACGGTGCGACTTCTGCGGGTCGTGGATGCTTCGAGACCCTGCGGGCCGACGCTGCATCACGTGCCAGAGGTTGGCCACCCCGTCGAGCTACAACGGGGGCGAGCGGCAATCGGGCGACCCCCACCAGGTTCACCCCAGCGCCGAAACGGACCAGCCACTCAACAGGCACGCACTCGACCTTCTTGACAGCACCTTGCAACTACAGCTGGTCAGGGCAGGCATGCGGTATGCCCCAATCGCAGAGCACCTCTACTCCCCAGCTCAACCGGGCCCCACTGATTTCACCCCGACCTGGCTCGTGGGCGAACTCCTGAGAGCCTGGAGACACATGGCGGCCCAAGCCGAGATCTGGGCCAACGGCGGCTCCATCGACAGGGCAGACCTTGGGGGCGAGTGGCAACTGCGCACAGCAGTGGCCTCCCTTGCCCTACTTTGCTCCGCGCCAGACTCCTGGGCCCTTAATGCCTGCCTAAGAGTACGCCGCGTCCTTAGGACTTGCCCAGAGGGGCGATTGGACGGTTGGTTCCCGCCGCAGCTTTATCGCGAAGACCCGAACGCGCGCCCACCACCGCTCTGGAGGGGTCCCCCAATGAGCAGGCCAACCGCGACGATCACGATCGGACCGAACACGGTGGTAGACCTGGACGATCTGCGCTGGCTAAACACCACCATCGGCGGTGACTACCTGGACCGAGCAATAAGCGACACCCGAAACGACGTGGACCTCAGCAGACGCTGGTGGCACGCCAGAGACAGCCCACACGCCCAGGCAGCTGAGGTTATGAGAGGCGCGCTACAGGCCGCAGCACGCACCGACTGGCGCCCGCTACATGCCCAAATGGGGCAAGGACCCCCCCTGGGAAACCTCGTCACAGATGCGGTCATCCGACGCCTAGATTCAGACAGTGGTATCCGTGGCTACGAACACGCGGATCGACCCAGTGGCGGATGCGTCCCCATGGACGTGGACGACCCCAGGCGCGGCGGAAGATGCTCCACCAGCGGAGATGGAGGCAGAGGAACAGCCCTCTACAGACCTCCCCCTGATCCCATGCAAGGCCTCTCCCCCGCTGAGCGTTCCCAGCGAGAACCTTTCGTCGATGAGGTACACCGAATCAGGAGGATGGTGGCCAGTAACTCCGTCACCCCAGGAACTCGGTGGAGCCGGATCCTGGCCCCCTTCATATGGGGCACCGCCGCGGACAGGGGTCGCATCGTGCTCGAGCAGGCGCTCAGGACTTCCAACGGCAATGCCAATATCATCAACCAGGCAGCCACATGGTGGAGAGCGCGAGACGTCCTCTCATACAGGGTAGTCCTTGCTTCAGAGGCAGACGCATCCTCCAGGGCCACTGGATCCACACTTGAGGCGCCCGAAGCGGGCAGCTACATTGCGCCGCGGCTTCAGGAGTGGATGATGGAGCATCTAGACGCGAGTGGCTCCCTTCAGACAGCCATCTTGTCAGGGGATCGGCAGGCAGTAGAAGCGGGAGCGAGGGTGCGAGCGGAGCAGGTCAGGACCGAGCAGAGAACGAATCCAAGGAACCAGTGGCCGACGCAGGTAGGAAGGGCACGGCTCGGAACAGAGGCCGCGGCTGCGGAAGCTGCGAGCACAACCACCCCTTGGCACGCGGACATACGACAACTGCTCAACCGAGCGAATGTTGCGATCCCCCAGGGTAGATTACCACCAGGCAGCACGAGAGAAGAACACCTGGACAGACTCATCCGCACGCTAGACGCCAGACAGCGGGACGAGGAGGGCGCAGGCAGGGGAACCATGCCCGCCCCTGAAGGAAGAACCTCCGTCAATGGCGACCAGGCGCAGTGCCTCGCTCAGAGCATGCTACTAGACCACAGAGCTAGTGGGCAACCAGGCTCCTGGATCTCCAAAGCCCTGTGGCTCTGCCTGGCACCACACTACTTCCCCCTCCTGAGGCCAGTACTGATTGTGCGAGCGCTGGACTCCCGGCCCCACGACCTACTCTATCGGTGGATGACGAGAGCTGAGATGCACACACCGGAAGACGTGGTTACCTGTCCCAGCAGGGAGGTGCCAGGAGCCAATCTGACGCCAAACTCCGAACTCAGTAACCTGCAAATCCAGGCCCTCATTAGTCACCTCGGCGAGGCGGCCTGTCTGACGCACCCTGACGCGAGCGTCTCCGCCAGAGCTCTCATCGAGAGTCTGGGAGACGGCCTTGCCCGGATTGGCCCCCCCCTGAGACAATGCCAGACTTCCCCCAGAGAACATGGACGCTGTAGAGGTCCCCTCCTGGGACCTTGACGAAGGACCCCCCCCATGCATGATCTGCAGCGAAAATATTCTGGGCACTGCGGAAGTCCTGATGCCATGCGGCCATTTGTTCCATGCCGAGTGTCTGAGTCAGTGGAGAGTGAGCCAGCCGACGCAGGCCCACACCTACGGAAGATGCTTCCCAGTAAACTGCCCCAACTGCCGCTCGAACGACAGGGGTAGCATCACCGTAAGACTGCCTGGACGAGTCTGTGACGCCGACGCCGCTGCCGTTGCAGTACCACCAGACCTGCTGCAACTACGGGGCGGTGCCCTAGCCCCGCTACAGCCGTTCCTGGGCCTACACGAGCTAGCCGAAGCGGTCAGGCAGGTGGCCCCAGACCTGGACTGCCTTAGAGCACAGACGCTATCGATTCGACGGCCCCACACGTATGTCACGCTCGCCGACATGCGCAGAATCCACGAGCATGTGAGCGAGAGGAGGTCCGCACAGGAGAGGGAACAAGCCCCAATGGATGTGGACGGAGCCCCGCCCGACGGCGGAGCCGGCCCGGACCCTGATGATACGCAAGACAGCTCGCAAAGCCCTGGATCACCACTGCCAGCAGGACCTCCCGGCCCTACCAGCAGGGCCGACAGGATACGACAAGCTCCGCGGATCACATTTGGAAGATGGGCCTTACTTCTCGGACGGAATCCTCCCGAGGACGAACCCAGAAAGAGAGGGCCACTGCGGTTTCCCGTGAGCCTACTAACCACGGCGGTCCGAGACATTGCAGCCGATCTGGTAGTCTCCAGAACTGCGTACGTTGGCGATCGAGTCGCCGATGAAACTGGGGTCGCATTCGCCCTCGCTGGCCCAGACGCTTGGGAGCAGATCAAAGCCCTGGTCACGGAACGCAGAGATCAGTCCCCTGGGAGCTCCGTCCCAACGATCCTCATGGTAGATGCGCAAGCTGCACAGATGGACGCCGCCCTGGCGGCAGCCTCTTCAGCGGGAGGTCCGTGCTGTGTCCTCTCCCTGGCCACCGAGGGAGTGCCATCCCCTGGAGGACCGGACCCCATCGAGCTCGCGACCCTGGCAAACGTGCAGTGGGGGTACAGAGCGACCAGCAAGATCACGCACCTCGTCCCGATTGGCTACCCTTATCGAACCGGCAAGCCCAGCCCGCCGATGCAGCAGTTGTTTGCGGCGCAATTCGACATAGCAGGTAGGACACTTCGCGCAATTCTGCCCCCGTCTATAGTCGTGCACTGGGGAGGGAGATCTCTGGAGACACCTCCGACGCTCTCCACGTTTTAACCCCTGAGAGCGGCAACGACGGCGTTGTCGCGCAGATCATGCGGTGGAAGGAAGAGCTGAGACAATCCAGCAACGGTACGATTACAGCCGAATGGGTCACCACGAGAGTGCAGCTCCCCAGGGGCGAATTGCTAAGGCACCAAGGGCTCGAGATGCTCTTCCATCATGTACTTCGCTGTCGGGCAGCGAGACCCATGACCGGAGACGACGGCCTACGTGCCCCCCTGGACAACCTGCAGGTGGCAGCCCAAATTACCACGCTGGCCCACCCTACTGCGTGCATTTGGGGAACCCACGAGACGAGCGACTCAGTGCACATCCCTGTCCCCCCCAGAGCAGTGTGCCTGGCTCACGCCATAGCTTCTGCGACAGCCGGGGCCATGGGGCGCAGAGTGGGTATCTGTGGAACAGGACTACTCCTCCTAGCTACTCCCGAGAGGATCGCCGCCCCTGTACTGAGGCACCTTCGCGATGAGCTCCCGCGTATATTTGGAGAGGCATCCTCCTCGCCAGCCCTGGGACCACGCCGCATCCTCCTGGAAGGACCCTGGGACGGCGGACCCTCCTTTGTTCGCTTATCCGACCCCGAGGACGGCTTCCACTTGCGGTGGAACCTGGCTGACATGGGACAGACACGGCCTGCTGGCGTCATGCAAGCCGTAGAGGCCACCACCGGGCCCGACACCGTCGAGCAAGTCTCCACTGTGTACGCCTGGTTCCCCGACGTCTCGGACTATAGGTGCATGGCGCAAGTCCGCGTACGCTTGGCGGCTGCAGACGCCATGGCAGCAGCGGCCTTTGTTGGCACCAGCTGCATAGTGGTCGGCGCCCAAACAGTCAGGATCTTCTTTGCGACGCCGAGCAGGGATCCTATGCACAGAGCGGCCGCCGTCTCCAGAGAACAGCAGGAACACGTGGACGCCCTGGCCAGCACCTCCGTCCGACAAGCCCCCAGGCGCGCCATGCAGCCCCAAATATTCGAAATCGCCACGATGGATAGACGCGGCGCCCAGCTCGGAGGAGTACATCTACGTAGTATGCGCCCGGATGCTTGGCTCCCTGGTCACAGTCCGCTTCGGCTCTACTCAGCGGCTGTGGGCTCGGCGAATGCGCAGATATTAACTCGGCTCTGGCCGCTACCGGGCGGCCCGAACGGAGCCTCGCACCCAGCCAACACCAGGGCCGCCCCACCTGTTATCACAGACGACTGGCTACGAGACAACGCCAGGGCAATGAGCAGGAATGTACCCAAAACGCTACCCAGCGAGTGCCTCGGAGAAGGCCTGCGGGACAACCAGACTGTCCTTTAGCCTGGGGGCTACCTGCTCGCGGCAGTGGCTGCAGGGGGAGCAGTAGAGCTTACCACTAGCGGCGAGGCAGGCTTCCTCTTCACCTCAGTCCCTACCTGGGTGACGATACTCCTCCCCGCAGATGCAGACATTAGAGCAGCCACAAGAGGTGCAGACATACCACAAGCCAGGCTGAAGCGACAGCTGGCCGCTGGTCCAATACGCGTCGCACGCCTGGACTCCACTCCCGCGGTGACCCCGTCCCCCGCCTCCGTGGGATTGCAGGTCAACGTGCCCACTCAGCAACCTCTCCCCAGACGCACCACCGCCTCCCTTAACCCGCTCCCTGGTCCAGCCAGGCCCACACACTTCCCAGAGCTGGCCGAGGTCCTCGTGAGCGCATGCAGACCCTTCCCGGGCGACCTGGTACGAGCAGACGAGGATGCCGTAGGAATCGCGCGAGGCATGTTGGGTAGGTTCGTTGCAGTTGTCCCTGAGCAATTGGTCCACGACATGGCCCGGGGCGTGCAGCGCCGGATCGCGCTCGAAATTCGGAGGCACTTGGAAGGCCGGCCCATGCAGAGGTACAACTGGGACATGTTCGCTGCAATCTGGATCCTGCAGCTCGCCAACCCGAGAAACCTGGACCGGGACCACGTGTGGCAGCTCATCCGTGAGCTCGGGATCCGAGAGGAGGTCACAAGACAGCTCCCGTTCACACAATGGCTCGCGACCGAACCCGACGCCACTTATTCGGCACACCAGCCATGGCTCGAGGTCCCTGGATCTAGAGGCGCTGAGGTGGGCGCTGCTACTTCGCATCCCATCCCAGAACATGTCACCAACGCCCTGGGCGCCCTGATCAACAGGCTCTCTAACCTCCACTGGGAAGAGCGGCAACGCCGCGATCCTGGTAGAGTGACTCGGGGGCGGAGAGGAGGCCCCCAGGCAGCCAGAACCACAGACGCGGGGGACAGGCCCGTCGGTCCTTCAGGTGCTACCGAACGCAGACGCCGCAGCAGGGTAAATCCCGCGACCGACGCTGCAGGCACGCAAGCCAGCGCCGAAAGACCATCAGCCACCCCAAGCCTCGGTTCGACAGCGCCCCCGGCTGGCCCAGAGATGGCGACAGTGCCAACAGAACAGGCGGGTGCAGGCCCTATTGCGGGGTCTGAAGGCAGCCCTGCTACGGATGCGGGTGGGGCACAACCACAGGACTGTGGTACCAGCACCAGGCACGGGTGCGGCACTACCATCCCTGGGCAGCACGCCAGAAGGAGGCGGAGCGGTGGACAACGGCGAAAGCCGCGAGGACAACGCCAGGCAAGGGCCCCCGCGGATGACCCCTGCGAATCCCGCGACACCCTGCGGAGAAACTGCGCAGACCCGGGCCCCTGCAGACGAAGCGAGACGGAGCCCCGGGAGTACAGACAACCCCGCGCCAACGGATACCCCTGCCGCGCCAGCAGGAGAAAATGGGACGGGCACCGCAGGCAGTCCCGAGACCGCCACGAACGCAGATCCCCCCAGGAGCGATCATACCTCCCCAGCAGATGCGCGAGCCAGCCCGGAGCAGTCCACAGCAGGAAACGGGAGGGCCGCGACACCAGACAGCGCCAGGGACAGGCAGTGCACACCAGAAGCCACCAGGGCAGCGGGCAGGGGGGGAGAAGGACCCCTGACAACCGCACCTCCACGGGTCTCAACGGACCCGCCACCAGCCCAGAGCAGAAGACCGCCTCCCGGCACTGTGGAAAGTTGCAGTAGCGACCCCCTTGATCGAGGAGACACACCGAGAAACGGGCTTGAGTTCCCACCGCGCATGGAGTCGGATTGGCGACGGGAGAACGAAGCAATGGCGCGCACGCTCAGGCAAGCTCAATTGCAAGTCACAGACGGCACAGGTAGTCCTCCCACCGCAGACGAATGAAACCGAGTGCTGAGCGCGATAGCTTGGGCCGCTGCAATACCACAACTTGACAAAACTGTGCGGGACCTGCATGGAGACCTTGGCCTACCAATGCGAATTCCAGACGCCTTCAGCGCCTATTGGAACACCCATCCACCCCCTGGGACGCGCAACCCCATGGGTAGGATAATACGCACACACGCGTTGCGGCACTAACGGCAGACGCGGCCTGTGCCCAACTACGACAGCTTGCTGGCAGTCCAGCGGCGCGCTCGGACAGCGTGCTGGCTCCCGAGGCCCCCTTCCAGGACCTTACACCTGCCATGCTTCGCGCCATTTTGCGTGCGGGCGCCGGCTCTCCATTCTCCGACGACAGAGACCAGGTCTTAAGAGAGACGGTAGAAGCTTCCGCAAGGAACCTCCGCAGAACCGGGAACACTGCCCGTCGCGCCAGCGCACCCAGACCCGCGCGCGCGCCGGCCGAAACTGGCGGAAGCACAGCAGAGACCGCTGCAGCCAGGCGTGGCCGAACCAGAAGCGCGGCCGGACCACGACTGCCTGGAAGTAGTGCTCAGCCACGCAGCGCCGCTGCCGCCAGGGCGCGCCGAAGCCCTTCCCGCCGAGCTCCCCGGGGAACGGCGGAAGACGCACGTAGGACAACTCCGCGAGGCACTTCGCGAGCCAGACCAGCAGGCAACACCAGCAGGGAAAGATCCACCAGACCAGGCACCAGGACACCCAACTCCAGGTCCCTGGTCGATCTCTGGGAGCGCACCAGCCATCGAGCGGGCGATGGCGCCCCTCCCGCCGTCGCAGGCCGCGGCATCACAATACAAGCATCCAGGCCAGCAAGTGCAGAGGACGGCCAAACACGCAGAGCGTGGCCCCGACCAGCGGGATTCACACCAGACGAGGCCACCGCAGCTCCCCAGCCTGCCGACGTACTCCAACAGGTATGGGAGCGCCACAGGGACGAACGGACCGGTCTCTCCCCAGTCGCCCCCGCAGACACTACGCTTGCTGCGTGCCAAATTGCAGGTCTGGATAACACACAGATCATCGGCACGCTCAGGACTCTTCAGCAGGACGGCATTGTCTCCCTCTGCCCCACCGACGACGCCCGGGATATCTCGGGACACCTCAGGCTCAATACAAACGTAGGCCCTGGACAAGGCGACGACTGGACACTCGATTTCACTCAGCAGGCAAGAGCTCGAGTTGTAGACCCGAGACCGAATCCGTGTGCGGCCACAGGACCAAGCCTACACCTCGTCTCACTCTTCGATGGATGGGGACTGGCAAGACTTGCGATTGGTGACCTCATGGCAAAAGTCGCCACGGTTCCACGCTTCAGGTCCTCCGCCTTTGTCGAAATTAACGAAGAAGCCGCATCTCGAGTGGAGAGGCGCTGGGACTGCGACAGCGCTACACTCTGTGATGGAGGCCCTCCGCACGAGAGGCTGGGAGTAGACGTCTGGGACCTGCTGAGGGGAGAGGAAGATCCGAATCCTTTGTCCAGCCACCTGAGAACCCTTGACCCTGGAAGCCTCCTGGTCATCATTGCCGGACTCCCATGCTCAAACCTGTCCTCAGCAAGCCAATGCGGAGGATTGGATGGACTTGCCGGCTCCCAGTCGGTGCACTTCTTCGTCGTGCCGCTCCTGTGGGGCATCGCGCGCAGGCTACGGCCGGACGTCCGCGTCCTGGTGTGCTGCGAAAGTCGAGCCACGATGCAAGCGGCACGCAAGCAGGCGACGTGTACTGCCCTGGGAGAGATATACCGCTCGACTGGGCGGTACGCCTCGATGCCGCCTCCTCAGTGGCTAGCCCAAGAGACCGCCTCTGGCTCAGTACTTGTCCTCCCGCCGAAGATTCCGTTACGTATCCCAGACTCCCGAGCCCTTGGGAAAGACGGTGGACATACCGACCAGACGGACGCATCCCCACGTGGACCCAGTCCAGAGCCCCGGCCAGTGCCCCCGAAGCCATAGTCCCGAGCAGCTACCAGACGCACCCAGTGTGCCTCCTGTACAGCGAAGATAGCAGCTACAGGTGGCTCCTCCGCACTCTTGCCGACACCAGGAACAGCATCAAGAACGTCCTCGCGGAGACGGGGGCCGAGCGATGCTTCCAGGGCTGCACTGAGGGGCTGGCTCTCGTCTGTCAAGGCAGAGAACGGGAGAGCCTAGCCAGCGAAGGGAAGGTCAAGGCTTGGGCAGGATGGCTGCTTGCTCACGGAAGAGAGCATGGACTCCGAGTCCCATCCCCCGAAGAGCGGGCTCGAGCAGTGGGTCTCGGGTCCTACTACCGGTCCTTAGCCATCAGGGGGAGAATGATCTACGACGCCGTTGGCATCCATTGCGACCCAAGGTGCCTCCAACGTAGACTCGTGTCCTCCATCCTGGCACGGAGCAGGGACGAACCCATGCCCGGACAGCAGCACGCTGCACCGACTGAGAGGCACGTGTGGACTGCATGGAGACAGGCGCGCAGCTTCGCGGACAGAAACTGCCCTTGGGCACCCCTCGCAGAAAACCCTTCCCAGACGACATAGTAAGAACCATGCTGCAGCAGCAGCATGTCCCGCCCGGGCTGCCGTTCCCCTAGACTCGCCTGAAGACCCAGGGTCGCTTTACCGCGCCCTCGGGTCTCCCCCGACCACGAACCTCGTATCGGGGGCGAGAACTAGAGCATGGCAAGTTGCCAGCCCTTCCCTGGGTCGTGCCTTGGCACTGCACTGTAACTACACCGTCCGGCGGCCACGGTCCCTCTGGGCTTACCTGCACGCTACCGCCTGGGACAACCCCACATGGGCGGACATGTGTGGGGATCGGTCTTTGCGGACCTTGGTAGACGCAATTACTAACGCCATGCAGCCCGGTACGCTCAAACTTGGCTGCTGGAACGTCAGATACCTCAAGAGTACGACAGCACACAAGAACATGATCAGGCACGCCTTCCTGACGCAGATGACCACCAACGGGAGGATTGGACTCATTCAGGAGACCCACTGGACCGAGCATGAAGCGGCCGTCTGGTCCACCATGTTCCACGCTCGCACGCTTATTGCATCGCCTGCCTACGTAGGACCGGCCGGGGGCCGCGCCGGCGGGGTGGCAATCCTCATCCCGCACGGCACGGCGCGTGTTCGGTCTGAGGATCTTGTCCCTGGGTGCGCCGTTGCAGCCACGATCAGACGAGGGGAAAGCACCTACCGCCTGGTGTCGGTGTACCTCCCTCCGTCTAGGAAGTCCGAAACCATAGATGCCATTCGTCAGGCCATCGAAGATGGGATGACACCCCCACGTACTGGGGGGGGTGACATGAACATACAGGTTCACAACCCCAGAGAAGGCGAAACCGACGATGCTGCGGCCCTCGCCGACCTGCTCGCCCAGACAGGATCGCGCGTCTGCCACTGCGACGGCCCCACCAGGGTTGACGCAGACAACGAGTCGCAAATTGACATCGTCGCTTGCCCTTGCCGACAGCTTGGGGCCTATGGAGCCAGGAAAGCATGGAAACCGTCAGTATCTGACCATGCCATCATGTACCTGGAACCTCAGGGCGCCCCCAGAACCCGCAGAGACAACGCCGTACGGGCCGGTGACTTGCGCCTCCTGCCGGGCGAGGCGCATGCTGAACTAAGAGCCCTCTACACCTTCCTCCAGCGTACCTTCGGGCTGCCCGACGTCGACCTGACCGGGCTCCTGCAACCCGCCGACTGGGTCCGCCCGGCGGCCCCTGGCCATTTCCCAGCAAGACGCAGGGACAACGATGGCGGTGAAGGAGAAAGAGAACAGGGGCCTTCAGCTCCACCTCGGGCCCCTCCCCTGGTGGACGACCACGCTGTCCCCCTCGTTCCTGCCCTGCTCACTCTTGGTCGCCACGCTATGTCGGCGGCCATACAGGACTGGTGGAGGAAGTGGCGCAGGATCAAGACCAATCGCTCTCCAGGTACCCTGCTCGCTGCTGCGGCGAGATCCGAGTCCAGCACGCGCCCTGTGGGGACACTCGCGGCCTGGCTTGCCGAGTACGAGTGGGGCGGCAACGACCTGACCCCCCAGCAGGCCGCCTCCTGGTTGCGAAAGTGGGACAACGACGCCGCACAGAGACGGGCGGCTCGACTCACCCCCGTACAGAGGGGCCCTGGCGTCGAGCGTCCCGCTCTCGCCTCGCACTACCGCACGGGCCGAGAAATCTTCGTCAAAACGCACGCCATTCTCGGGGTGCGAGACACTGATGGGAGGTGGAAGGAACGCACGAAGGAAGTTGACGACGTCCTTTGGCGGACCCGTAACCATATCTGGCAAACTGCTCCCCCCCTTCCCCCAGCCGCGGACCGAATCCTTGACGAATACTTCCGGCACAAGGATCTCGGGCAGTTCCCGGACTCCCCCAACCCGCAGTGGGGCAGGATTGCCTCCCTCGTCTTGGGCCCAAGCGGCAGTGCTCCTGGGGTGGATGGAGAACCGTATGAAATGTACCACCCCGGGGCCCGTTTCGTCGCCTGCCTGCTCGCGCAGGCCTGGTACGCCGCGGACCTGAACCCAGATCTTATCGACCTGGTCCTAGGCCCTTCCATCAATTTGTTGGTCTGCATCGGCAAAAAGGCTGCCGCTGAATTGCCCAGCGACATGCGACCCTTGCAACTCCCCACCTGCCTTCGGAGACTGCACGGCGCGACCATTGCTGACCAGCGTGGCCCGGTGATCGAGCCCAGACTCAGCCCTAATCAAGCGGCCAAGCGAGGGGGGCAGTGTGGTCCCAACTTCACATCTGCCACTAACCACCTTGCCCTGGACCCAGTGCCCTACGCCGAATCCGGGCCATCGTGGACAGCCCTGCTGGGCGAGCACCAAGTGGCCGTGGACCAGTTCATACAGAGCGCCGCAAGATCCCTGGGCCCAGCCCCCAGCACGGCCGTCCTCTTCTGCGACCAGAACAAAGCCTTTGAGCGCATACCCCTGCAATGGATGGGGCAGCTGACGGATCGATGGCAACTCCCCAGCTGGCTTCTTCACTCAGTGGACGCCCTGGTCAGTAGCAGGAGCGTGCGCACCTGCAAAGGGAAGTGCAAGAGCATAATAAGGAGGCTCCTCCGCTCCATCGGAATGGGGGGCACCGCCTCCCCGCTCCTCTGGTGCCTGGGCTATGACCCCCTCATCTGCGCCCTTGGAAACATCGCGGGGTCGGACGACCCGACGTACGTGGACGACCTGGGCGCGCTGCTAGGCGCCACAGCTCAAACCGTCCGTGCTGGCATTGCGCTGCCGTGGCTTGCAAGGGCGGCAGGACTCCTGGTTGAAGCCCACAATTGCAAGGGAGTCGAGGCACCGTGCAGGGTCAACGTCAGGCAACTCCTGCCGACTGCCCCCGTGGACTTCACCGACAATGGCACCACGACGACGGTCACCGGCCTTCCGGAGGCACTTATACTGGACATGATCAGACGGGTCGGAGGGTCGGATAGCGCCGCGTTGTGTACTCCATGGAGCTGCCCTTGCAGGTGCAACTTCAAAACGGCCCTGGTTCCAGCCAGCAACCACGAGTGGTGGAGACGGGCCATGGGCTACACCCCCTTCGGCCCGTCCGCTGTGCGGCCACAGTGGCCCTACCTCGGCGCCTGCGTCGTATCTCGGGCTGCCGAAGGAGAGACCTCACCGCCCAGGGGCACCGTGACCCGGGGGCAGCTCGACGCTCTCGTCGCGGGCACTTGGGGCAAACCGCTCCCCAAACTCCGGGACAGAGCCATGGCCCTGCACCTGGCCAACATGTCGCCTAACAAAACCGCCCTTGCCTCGAATACTTATCTGATTGCGCTCATCCCCTACCCTTCGTACTACTCTCGCCCCGACACCGTTCATGAAAGGACGCTTCGTGCCCACCTTCGAGTCGCTCTCGGCCTGGCAAACATTCTCACTGGCCTGGGCATCCGGTTCCAGGTCCCTGGCTGCCCCAAGTGCCCTGTCGCCACCTCGCGTGCGATTGCAGCCAGAGCCCACGTCCTTGACGACCTGTGGGGCCCGCCCCAGTCACGACAGAAAGCCGGAAGAAGGTGGAACAAACTCGCGAAATGGGACCCGGCTCCAAGGTTCTGACCGACTCCAGGGCAGCCGACTTATTCAATCGACCGGTGAGGGAGCCTCCTCGATTGCGGGCTCGCTACGGTCGGGTGGTCTATGTCGCGGCTTGGTCGCAGTTGCATGGACACATCGTTGACAAATGGTTCACCGCAGCCAGCGACGAGCGCTGGTGGGCGCAGACAGACGGCGCGGAATGGTCTCGCCTGGGACACTGTGCATCCTTCACCGAGGCACACCACGTCCTCCGGCTTCTGGCCAACGGGCTACCCGGCTCTGCGCGACGGCGAAGCGTGGCTGACAGGATCCCCCACCAGTGCAGCTGCGGCGGACCTGCCAAGAGAGTGTGGCTCACCGCGGGCCAGCGAGACGACGGACAGGCCTTGTGTGACACCTGCCTTAGGTCCTGGAGGGGTGAGGCCGCCCTCTGGCCTCTCCTAGACGACGACGCCCTCCCCGAAGACCTGCGCGCATTTGCTGCCGAGCGAA
This sequence comes from Prorocentrum cordatum, assembly GCA_963575745.1. Taxonomy (NCBI): domain Eukaryota; class Dinophyceae; order Prorocentrales; family Prorocentraceae; genus Prorocentrum; species Prorocentrum cordatum. The sequence continues at coordinate 72,498 of CAUYUJ010015361.1, forward strand.
GAAGACACCATGCTAGCATTAGCGTCTCCATGCGGCAAGGGCTCTACGGAGTCTGTCCACTCTGTGGCCTTGGAGAAGCCACAACCGAACACGTGTGGTGCTGGTGCCCCGCGGCTGCCCTTGCCTGGGAAAAAACTTGAGCCCCGGACCATCCCAGGGACCTGGCCACGGCAATGTGCACTAGGTGACAACACCAGAGGCTAGTCTGCCGACTGTTGCACCAGATCTCCTTCAGGTACTGTGTGAACTTGGACTGCACCCCCATTGGTGCTGACGAAGCCGCCAGACTCATTGTTCAGGGTATCGCTGTCCCCGACTCCGACCATCAGGACGACGACGAAGCTGACGATGACCTGCACAAAGGGCAGCCTCCCGTCGCCCCGGCAGACGAAACCGCAGTCTGGGCCCCTATGCTCGACCTCTGTCAGCTGTGCAACCCCCAAGGGCCGCACTTACGGCGCATCTGCGGTGTCGCCGGACCACATCTTGGAAGACAAGCACCACGCGCCGGAGGGGAAATCCGGCGCCTCCCTATCACCACGAGAGCCACACTTAGTGGTGACAGGCTAGCAGTCCTCCAAGCCGGTGACCCCAGAGCGGGCTGGATGCCCCCTGGGCAGGGCTGGTTCCCATGCCCCAGGACAGACATGGACCCCTGTGCCCTCTGGACCAAAGCGTATTGCAGACTCTGTGACCAACACTCCCTCGTGCTCAGAGCCGGCAGGGACATGGGAGTTGGCGAAGAAATCACAGTCAGAGGCTCCCCGCTCCCCGCCGCCGACTCTGCCCAATGGCCTTACGAGCTTACGTTCGACGGGGGGGCTCGCCGAATCGGAGAAGGGGACAAAGTCTCTGGTGCGGCGGCTGTTCTTTGGAGGCATGACCCACGCCGCGGCTACCCGCGCGTCGTGGCGGTCGCTGTGGTGGCCCTCCCAGGCTGCGATGATGCACAGACGGCCGAGGCCTCTGGGTGCAGAGCCGGTCTCGCCCTGCTCCCGCATGTTGAAGACACGCTCCTTGGCGCCAGAGTGGTTGGTGACAACCTTGCCGCCATCCGATACGGGGCTGGCACTGGGCGCTATCGGCGGCTCCATCTGGCACATCAAATGGACTTCGCCCTCAGGCAAGCCAGTGATTCGGGATGGGCCCTCACATGGCAGGCGGTGCGACGTCGGCTCAACAAAGCGGCCGACCGCCCCGCGACGCTAGGGGTCTTTTGGGCCAGCGCCCTCAGACACGCCGGTGATCCTGCGGTCACCACCTGGGTCGTGTGGGAAAACACCCATCGCTCCTCTCCTCCTCTCTTCCCCGCTGCCGGAGTCGACCCCTGCCAGGTCGCCCAGTTCGTTGACGCTCTCGAAAATCCCCCTCCTCCTTCTCATCTCCCCTGATCGCTCCCGGTCCGACACACTAAGGTCACTACAGCTCGCAGCCTTCAGCTGCCTCCCTGGGTTACTACTGGGCGCTCCCTGGGACTACTCGACGCACTATGGGGCCCAGGAACAACCAAGGTCCCACCCGACGTTGGCCCTCGTGCCTGCCACGCTGTGAGGACGGCCCGCCAGTCAGATTGGACACGCGCGTTTTCCTTGCTCGGTACTGTCCCTGGATGCGTTGGGCGTTCTTCAACGGCGGGTGGCGCTACTGGTGCGAGATCTGCCAGGGGCCCGTGGATGACACTCAGCACATCCTAAGCGACAAGCGCTACGACATGTCGCAAAAGCGCTACAGCGACGGGTGGCCCGACCCAAACACCTTTGTCACTCTGGGGATTCAGTGGAGCATGTGCAGTGGATCGACCTGGGACTCAGTGCACCGTGCGCATATCGAGCGAAGGGCCTGGCCAGGCTGGAGGCCCGTCCAACCTTTGGTATCCCACGACGGTGTACGCTCACTCCCAGGTCTCGTGATTCCGGAAGACGCTCTGCACGTGCCCACCATCTACCCTCTCTGGGACGACGAACGGACGTACTACAGCCCTGGAGGCACCAGATTCGACCCAGAGCACGTGAGGTCGCACCAGATGGACACACGAGAGGCTAGGCGGACGGGCGTCAGACAGCCCGACGTTGGCGGAGGGGCCAATGCGCTAGCAAAATCATCCGTCGGGTCACTGCCTGCCGCACCTGGGCAGCCCGCAGCAGCCTCGAGTGGACCTTTACCTCCGCCCCCGCCGCCCCATCCTCCGCCCGCCTGGGAGCGGCCCAGCCAGCAGCGAAGAGTGACGCTGGCAAAGGAAGAAGATACATCACCACCAGGCCCGTCGGAGCAGCAGCTGGACGATTCGTTGGCACTCCAAGCGGCCGCCGACGTACTTAGTCTCTACTCTCTGCCCCTGGACTCTCCGCACTCCCGTGTCCACCCCAAGGCGGCGCTAGGGGACCTGCCCGAGGCCGTTCGGCTCCCCTCGCAGTGGCCTTACTCCCTCCAGGATCGTGGGCAGACACTTCGGAGGATCGCCTGGGTAGAAAGCCAAGCGTCTGTCGAGACGGTGGACAACAGAAAAGACTCCACGCGCGAAGACCTGGCCAGGAAAGGCAACTGCGCGCTCGACGTCCGCGTCACCAGGATCGACGCCAACTCGGACTTGGACGACTTGGACACCTTCCACTTGCGCAATGCGGTGGACCTCCCAGAGGGTAAGGAACTCTACCTACTGGAGTGGCCCTCCAAGTACAAAGTGGCATCCAGAACCCAGGAGGGAGACAAAGAAGGCAAAGATCTGTACATGTCTGTCACCGGCCCCACAGTTGACAGAATTGCTGACGTCACGATCTGGTGGCCCCCCTCCCTGGGCGGTGCCATTCACCCAAGAGACGCCAAAGTACTCGGCCTCAACCCGGCCACCAGGTACCCTTCCGACAGATGCATTGTGCTGTGCAACAGAGGAAAGTGGGGGCCATTCCACGAAGATGATACCAAGGCGAAACGCCCCCCAAACGAGGATGTTCCCTGGTACCGAGTGGACGAGGCCCCCTCCGACATCCAGTTCTGGCGCCAGTGTTGGGCTCTCGACCAGATCTACTACCTCCGGCAGAATGCTGCGGATCTGTTCGCCCGCGCACTGTCTCCCTTGACTTTCCTCTTAGCCTTCTTGCACCCCCCCGGGCCGACCGACTTGCGGCCAACGACCTGCGGCGCACCAGCACTGTAGGCTCGAACCTGAGGGCCAGGGCCGCCGTCACCCTGGACAGCGACGTCCCCGACGCTGACCTCACCCAGGCTGTCCGAGGTGGCCTTCTGCAGCAGGTGCCGCCGCTCCCCTTGGGTTTGACGGCTTTATCTGACGATGACTCGACTGGGTCGGTCTTCCAGAGGGTGCGCACCACGCCCAGTCTGGCGACCTTCCGCGAAAGGGTGGACAAGCACAAGCCAAACAACGACGCGATCAGGGCCCTTCAGGCCACCTTGCATCACCACGCCGTGCTGGTGTGGTGCACGGGCCCCCCGGGACAGGCAAGACCACCTTTTCCGTCGCCTGCTTGGACATGTGGGGATGCTGCTTACGTCCGGGACAAGCAGTCGCGTTGGCAGCCGGTTCGAACACGGCGGTAGACCAGCCCGCCCTGGCAATGTCCGAAGCGCATCAGCAGCGTCGTCTCGATCCCGACGCGGGGTTCTCTGGGAAATTCGTGCGCCTGGCAAGGAAGGGGCGTGTCAACGAGGGGCTCGTGGACCTGACACCAGATGGCCACTACAAGAACGCCCACGGAGAGTTCCCGTTCCAGGATGGGGACAAGAGCTCGGACTTCAAGCCCTACAAAGCCAACCTGCTTCGAGATGCCAGGGTGATCATGTCCACACACGAGGCGGCCGAAGCCCTCGGACAGAAAGACAGTCCTCACATGGTCCTCCTGGTAATCGATGAAGCTGGGCAGGCCACGGAGCTTTATGCGCTCATGTCCATGGTGAACTTGATCAACAGCGGCGGAGCCCTGGTACTGGTGGGCGACCCGAATCAGTTGCCCCCTACGGTTCTCTCCAAGCTTGCCAACGACTTTGGACTCTGTGTCAGCATATTTGACAGGATGTTTCGCGCACTCCGCGGCCAAGATACGGCTGTGGTCCACCTGTCGATCTGCTACCGCATGCATCTGCAGCTACTCGCCTTTCCGAACGCAGCCTACTACGGCAAGGGTATGACGACTGGCATCATGGACCCGCTCAGGGACAGGCCCATCGTTGAAGGCATCCCATGGAGGGACATCACATCCTGGGAACCCGGGCGACTGACCGAACTGGCCAAACTCACCGGTTCCAACGAGGCCGACCTTAGCGCGACCCTCAAGCATTTAGATCCTCCGCAAAACGGAGACAAGCACCGTTTGACACACCCTCCTGGGAAGTAACGTCTGGCCTCCAGCCAGGCTACGCCAACCTCCCCGAGGCAGCGCAGGCCGTGGACATCGTGCGGGCACTCTTGCCCGAGCTCGAAAAAGGCACCACCGTCAGAATCGTCGTTGGCTACCAGCTCCAGACGGCCATCCTCACGGACGGCTGGCCACAAGGCCCTCGCCACCTCTGCAGTGTCCTTCGGATTTCGAAGGGTGGCAAGATAGGGGGATAAGGCAAGGGAGAAGGCAGTGTTGTTCGCGGCGGACAAGACATCCCTGGCCCTGGAGCTGACCCCCAAGAGCATGTGGTGGACAATCACCGATGGGAGACCGTCTTTCGGGAGGATCATAACGCCCACACAGCCATCGGCTCTGCCTTCCCTGGACTCAGGCAGGTTGCAGGTAAGCACATGAAAAGTGGGGCCCTCCAGCTCACCACCATCGTCTCCAGCCAGGGCGGTGAGGCAGACATCGTAATCGTACTGACCACCAGGAGCAACGGGAAACACAATTGGGGCTTTGTCGACGACGCCAAGCGCCTGAACGTGGCAATCACTAGGGCCAAGCGGAACATCCTGATGTTGGGAGACGGGCGCATGTTCGCCAATGCCACCTGGTCCCAGCTGCGTGCGCTCTCTGAATACGGGCGCTTGACCCGCCTCTGGGTCCGATTCGGGGGCGGCGGACCTGCCGGCCACGGGGGATCCCTGGTCATAGACGAGAGCTCTGACCCACTGCCCGACCTCGCCACCTGGGTACCGTCCCCCGTCGCCTGGAGCTGTGATGCAAAGGGCGAGGGCGGGCGCAATGAGCTCGATGCGGCCGAAAGGAAAGCCCGCGACGCCCAGGCGAACGGCTTCGCCGATCGCTACAACACCCCGCTGGCCGAGGACTTCGACTGGGACTCCCTGGGCAAGCTCATCTCTGCCGGCCTCAACGAGATCCTCTCGACGCCTGCCTTCCACGTGCTCTTCTATCTGGTGGCGGGGCTACACCCGCACGAGTTCTCGCTGGCAGAAACACCGCGACAACCTGGCAGACTCGACCGCAAGGCTTGGTCGCACCTGGGCTTCCTGTTCGAATGTCCCTGGGTCTAGACGCGACCAATCTGGTCTACAACATGCTCTGGGCAGCCATTGTGTGGTCACTCGGCCTTGGCACTCCCTGGGAGGACGCAAACCGCGCAGTGCACGACGACTCCCTCCCCCTGGTGCCGCGCGTCAGGGGACGGCGTGTAACGCTCTGCGGTCGGCGCCAGTGCACCCCCAAGGGACTTTTTCGGCAGGTTCCCCAGGCATGGAGTGCAGCAACCAAGGATTGCTGCAGACACAGGAAGCACCCTGGGATGGCTGGCCTGCAGGAGACCCTCAGCGGCGCCCCCGTCGATCCAAATTGGGTCCAGTTCCGGAAGGGAATTAAAGACACAGATGGCCTCCCCATGGAGTCCAGCAAGACCCGGTCGCTCTTGGTCTTCATGATGTTAGTGCTCCGCGAGCCGCGTGTGTTCTTGTGGCCTTTCCCTCGCGCAGAGCAGGCTGGGGCTGTGATCGAAGCCATACTGGGTTTCTGTGTCCCATGGCAAGAAGCGCACCGAGGGTTCCGGCACGACTTCGCAAGCACCTGGGGACTCACGCTGGACGATCTGGCCGATCTCCACGGCCGCATCGAGGCAATCCTGCCCCACATCTCCAAGCTCGTAGCGGTGGCGCACCACCACCCTGACGCGCGGGCAGCTGGCTGCCCGCAGACCTGGAGTGAAATGGACCGACAGGACTTTCAGCTGAAGGCGCCGATGCTCGTCCTTGAGAAGGTCGTCCCAGCCGCTTCCCCGGCCCCCCTGGGTGCGCACCGCTGCTCGGTGTGCGCGCTCCACGTCGCGCTCGCGGGCTCAGACGCCTCCCTGGGTGACGACGATCGGTGTGCGGGGCTCGCCTACATCGGCGGCGGATTCGCGCTATCCAGCACCGATCTGAACGCCCCCTTGCCGTCCGCCCCTGCTCCAGGCACCAAGCAGGGCCCTCCACGCATTCCCGACGACAGGCTGACAGCCGAGCAGAAACACGGCAGGTTCAAGTGCGACAGTTGCGGTAAGGACCAGCTACGCTCCACAGAAGGCACGTGGATATCCGACGACACACGCCTGATGGTAGCGCAGAACCGGCCCCGGGCCTACCTCGACGGTGCAAACATGGGGTGGCACTGCGAGATCTGCTGGATCCGACGCCTGGAGGACCAGGGCATCCCAGCACCAACCGGTGCAACAGTAGCGGACAAGGTCAAGGAACACGAGCAGCAGAGGATCGGTGCCGCAAGCGACAAAAAGGCGGATGCCCTCCCCTCCCTGGGTCACCTCCCGCTTGGCTTTGGATGCAGCCCCCAGGCAGACACGGGATCGCTGTCGGACCTCATCATGACGCCGACGGGCATGCAGATCCCTGAGCGCGCCGACACCACCATTCCCATCCTACGGGTCAGGGATGAGCGGTTCGGCCTCAAAGCTGCGGAAAACAAAGTCTACTCCGCACGGTGCGACACATGCCCCCCAGAGGCACCGCTCCTTGTCTGGAATACTGGAGCACCTCCCCTGGGCTGCTTCATATGGAAGCCAAAGGAGGGGGTAGGGGTTCCCGAGCAAGCTGGGCTGTCTCCCATCGAGCGGCGAGCCATAGCCTGGTGGGGGCGCAACTGGAACGCCACTTGGTACTGCCGGCTTTGCCTGGTCCCCGTATGGAACATCGGGCCTGCAACCCTGGACCACATCCTTGATAGAGATTACAGGGCACTGTACCCAGCCGAGGCCCCTGTCCTCCCAACGCTTAACAGCCAGATAGTAGCGGATGTGCCAGTGGACATTGTTAGATCCCTTCCATGGATGGGCGCTGACGCCAAGGCCCCAGATCGCTTCACCAAGGCTGGAGCGGCAAACCTCCCTGGGTCTAGCGCCTCGGGTGGAGTGGCCCCCGCGGCCGAGCAAGCCCCCAAGACTCTTGCGCAGCTCATGGAACTCCTGCCAGAGCTGCCAGTCCCGCAGGGGCCGCTCCTGGACTGCAGGGACGTCAACAACCCCGCGCTCAGCCCAGATGACCCCAGGAGCGGATCGGGCAGCGGAGACGTGGCTGTTCAGCGACTCCTGGTGACCTACCTCCGGGACTTCCACCCTGGACTGGACTACACTTGGCGACAGTTCTGTCACGGCCATCGCGATGACAGCATCCCAGAGCCTAAAAACGAAGAAGCCTCCTGGCCAGGCGGACGGTTGACGGAGTTTCTCAGGACGGCGCACGGCGAATGCATCTCGAAGGATTGTTCCCCGCCCAACCAGCCCTGGAAAGGCAAACGACTGGCCGCCGCGCGGGTCGTCTCCCACCTCACCAACGGCGAAAAGCACAAGGAGTCCTGGGAGAGGCACGCCGTGGCCCTCGCCCCGGCGAGTGGTTTCAACCCCGTCAGACACGAGATCGGCACGCTGACGAGTTTCCTACTCAGCCTCAGCGCCGACGCCCTGGCCTCGGCAACCATCACCTCCCTTGCGGAGTCGCACGTGCAGGCAATGAGTGAGGACAGACCAAACACCTCTACTGCGGCCGGTGCAGACAACCCCTTGGGTACGAAAGACGACGGCGCGCGTTTTGGTAACCCGAATGTGCCTGACCTCGCTGCCAAAGACGAGGACGGCGAAGACGAAATCCCTCCTACTGAAAAAGCGGATTCAGCCGACTTTGGAGGCCCCCAAGAGTCTCCTCCTCCTGGATCCTGTACGGGCTCGGCCACGGAAGTTGACGACGATGGCCCCGGGCGACCAGGCGCCTCAGCAAAGCCCAACGGCAGACAGCATGGAACCCAGCTCCGACCACGACCCGATAGCCGCCTGGGGTGGCACAGCCAACACCGAGCAGAACGCCAGTGGGACCAGGGGACCAGATCACGACGAAGTTGCCCGAGACAGAGGTAATTCGCAGGATCGTCGCCCCCCACTAGGTAACCCACAGGCACTTGGTCATAGGCTTGCCTACTCTCGATCAACGGAGCGACACACACTCAACCAGCTGACCGACGCCCATGGAGGCCCCATGTACAAGGCCTGGTTGGGCTCCGTGGACTTGGAGCGCCGCGGAGAGTTACCCGCCAAGCGCATCACCAGGCACCAAATAGAGTTGGGTGGAGTATTCTGTGCTCTATGGACGGCCTACACACAAGGCATCCGGATCCCTGGGACCAGGGAACCCAAGTCAGACTCGAGGCTGCACACGGGCGCGACCATCAACAAGTTTTTGGATGACTGGAAGGGTTGCGGATACAATGCCTACTTGATGGACAGGAGGTTCAACTTCCGCATCGATTGGGCAACGGTGCGGGCCGAATGCCTGCGCCATACCTGGCCCGACGGCACGGGCAAGGGCAACCACCAGCAGAGCAGCTGGCGCGAGCGGGCGACGAGCTCCTGGGACGCCTGGGACAACTGGCAGAGTGACTGGAGCGCTGGCTGGCACGACGACCGGTGGCTGTCAGGAGGCAAGCGTGGTGGCGGCAGGCCAGACGATCGTGGATAAAAAATGGCAACGATGGGGCGACTGAGCTCCCCTCCCACCCATCCCATCCCCTAGAGGGACAGGTGTGGCGTCCGAGCTTCGCACTTCGCGCAGCCTTCAGCTGCCTCGCTGTGCTCTCTCAACCCGTGTGGCAGCCTTGCTGCCGCCCTCCCTGGTGCACGCACTTCCTGCCTTAGGACCCAAGTGTGTCGACCAGCAATACCATCTTCATTGCAGCGCGGGGGAGTGCTGCGTGCAGACCTTAGTTGGCCCTTGGCCCCGCTGTAGTTGTTCTCACTTCTGGCCCGGGCGGATCCCGTCCCCGGCCGTGCGGCTTCGTGACCGACGCAAGTGCTCCGCCTCGTCTCAGTCCTGAGTCGCGCTTTCAATCCCTGGGTTCTCACTCAAGTACAGCGGCCTTCAGCTGCTCTTCAGACACCATACTCGTTTGGCGGCCCTCCGCCGCCCTCCCTGGTACGTGCACTTCCTGCCTTTGGACCCAAGTGTGTGTACCAGCAATGCCGTCTGCATTGCAACACCCGTGCGTGTTGCGTGTAGTCATAGTGGCACCCGGCCCCGCTGTAGCTGGTTTCACCTTGCCAGGCTCGCCCCGGCCCGCGGTTCAGTGACCGACGCAAAGATGGCTTCGCTTCGTCACCTTCAGAGCCGTGCACTCACTCCCTGGGCTTCCCCAAGATACTACGGCCTTCAGCCGCGCTTCTCCGCCTTCCTTGGGAGCGACCCTGGGCTTGGACTCATCGTCAGTGGGTCTCAACGTTGCTCAGGCGGTCTTGTGACGTGATTCGCCCCGCTGCGTCGGCTGGAATGCCCGCCCGGTCCGCTGCGGCCGTACTCGGACTCTGCCCGTACATGACTTACCACAGTCTGCCAGCGGTTGGCCCAGGCGTGCTACCCCAGTGGCTAGTGGCGCACCGCTCGCCGCAAGGATCCGTGCGCACTGACGTCACCCCATCGTCGCTCCCACGCTCAACCTTGTTGAGCGGTCACTCCCTGGGCTTCTTCGTGACTACGGATTGCGTGTGCTGCAGTGGGTATGCGGCAGCGCAGCTTTCTCAGAGCGCTATTTCCTCTTTCTGGTCCATCAGAGTCTCCTGGAGAGCTGCTCTTTGTTATGTCACTTAGTTGCTTCCTGGTACACGCCCTGTCACCTTCGGTTGGCCGTCGTGTCTCTCGCCAAGGTCGGGAGCAGGTGTACATTTGCACTGCGTCACATCATGTCGTTGATCTTTCGCGTGCGAACGCGTTCTTCCGCAGTTGGTTCGAGGGTTAACTCCGGTTGTCACTGACTTCAGGCGTGCCTCTTCAGCCGCGTGGATGCGTACTCTGAAGCTGCGACGGTTCGCTGGCGCTGTCAGAGTCCCCTCTCCCTGCTGGACGGCGTCAGCTCTCTTGCCTACGGTCTCGCTCATGCCCGGCAGACGCCCTGGGCTCTCTGACGCTCTTCTTGCACGGAGTCAGATCCCCACTGCCTTGTGATCGTCGGACCGACACGATCCTTGACTGGGGGTGTGCGTCGCGCCATTTTGGCAGCGCCCTCCCTGCTTCCTGGGTGGCTGTTTCCCTTCAGACTCCCTGGGCTGCAGCTTGCACCGCCGCCTGATCCGCGGCCCCCGCGCGCGCCTGGCTAATTTGTTACGGCCGCAGCCCGACCGTGACCCGCCGCCGCCGGCGCTTCCGCCTGCGGCTGTAAAAAAAAATATCCCCACCAGCCCATCCTACACCAGGCACTCGAACGAATAACGCCGATGATCGGCAGCTGTTCTTCTCCCCCTCTTCCTCCTTCTCCTCCGCCTTCTTCCTCCTCCTCCTCTCCTCCTCCCTCTCCTCCTCTTCCTCCTCCTCCTCCTCCTCCTCTTCCTCCGCCTCTTCCTCCTCCCTGGTGGCGTCTTGGAGGTATCTTCGAACGGTTTGGTGGGCTCTTGGGCCTTGCGGGCGGGCGGGCGGCGCTCCGCCCGCCCGAACGCAGGGCCCAAGAGGAGAGTCCAAGACGTCTCTTGGAGCCATTTAGGAGGAGATCGATCAACGAAGGAGGGTCCCTCAACTTGGCTCGCCCCCCAGGAGCTCCAAACATCGTCTCCTGGACCCCTCTTGGATCGCTCTTGGAGCGCTCGTGGCCGCTCTTGGAGCCGTCCTGAGGCTCTCTTGGGCCCCTCTTGGAGCTATCTTGAGCCATCTTGGAGTCATCTTGACCCCTTTGGATGTGCATCGCAAGCGAAAAGGTGAAAACGCCAAAAACATTGATTTTCTCCAGGGTTTTGAAACATTTTTGGGCTCCTAGAGGCTTCCTAGTGATGCTCTTGTGGGTACTTGGAGTCGTCTTTACGCGATCTTGGAGCGTCTTGGAGCATCTTCGGGACCATCTTGAGGCATCTTGCGCTATCTTGAGCCATGTTGGAGGGAATCTTGGGCTCTCTGAGGCCCTCTTGGAGCCGTCCTGGGCAGTTTTGAAACAGTTTTTGGGCACTCTGGCGGGGCATTTTGGAGCAAATCTATCAAATAAGAGCAGAGCTTTAATTAGCGTTGCCCCTCCAGACTGTCTAACATCGCTTCCTGGACCCCTCTTGGATCGCTCTTGGAGCGCTCTTGGACGCTGTTGAGGCAGTCTCGAGGCTCTCTTGGGCCCCTGTTGGGGCCCAGTTGGGACATCTTGGCGCCATCTTGAGGCCTCGGATGGACTTCGGAAGCGAAAAAGTGAGAACACCAAAAACATTGATTTTCCCTAGGGTTTTGAAGCATTTCGGCCTTTTGAGGGTACTCTAATGATGCTCTTGTGGGCACTTGGAACCATCTGGGAGCGGTCTTGGAACGTGTTGGAGCGTCTTCTGAACCATCTTCAGGCATCTTGCGCTATCTTGAGCCATCTTGGAGGCGATCTTGGGCTCTCTGAGGCCCTCTTGGAGCCGTCCTGGGCCATCTTGGACGCTCTGACCGCTCCCCGCCCCTCCTGTCCAGGTCAGTGGGGAGGGGGTAGGGGGAGGGGTAACCCCCTCCCCGAAGGGGAAGAGGGAGGGGTGGAAGAGGAAACGCCCTAAACCACCGACGCCCAGAGGGCTGGTGGGATTCGCAAGCAATGTCTTGCCTCCCTCCAAGTCGACTGGCTTCGCGACGCAAGTGCTGTGCGAGGACAGAAAATCAGCCCGTATCGCAAGCCCCTTTTGGTTCTAGCGCGCTTAGAGCGCGCCCAGGGCCCCGCTCTCTCTCCGCCCTTACCCTCCCTCTGTCATTGACTCTCTCTCTCTCTCTTACCGCTCTTACCCGGGGCTCCGCTGGTCCGCCGCCTTTCCTGCACAAGGAGGATCGTGTTAGGCCTGTGGCAGCCAGGGATGGACATGGTGGCCCAGTAGAGGCCTCAACCGAATGCCCCAGTGGCAGGGTTCGCATGGCGCCTCGGGTCCATTTCGGCACATCCCTCACAACTTTTCGTGGCCCCATGCGGAGCTCCACCGAAGGCTCGAGTTGCGGGGTTCGGCCGGCACCTCGGGTGCATGTCGGCGCACCACTCACACATTTCGTGGCCCAAGAGGGAGCTCCACCGACGGCCCCAGTGGCAGGGGTCGACCGTGTGCGAGAAGGGGTGTAGCTCTCAGGGGTACTGCGGCAACCCCGAACGAGTTCTTGTGGATTGAGCGGTCCCGTTGATAATTTCCATGCCTTCAGAAAAGGGTTGAGTTCTTCGCCAGGGTAGCTTCATGTGATGTGTCGGGCCTCAAGGGGCCGATGTCGGGGAGAAACAGTTGGGGACGAAAAGCTGGCCCCAGAGAAGGGGGCGATGGATCCAGAGGTCCATGGCTCGAGAAGGTTGATCCGTCGAGTGTCTGGGGACGAGGAGGAGGAGGAGGAGGAGGAGGAGGAGGAGGAGGAGTAGGAGGAGGAGGCGGGGGGGGAGGAGGACGAGGGAGGAGGAGGAGGAGGAGGAGAGGAGAGAGGAGAGGAGGATGAGGAGGAGGAGGAGGAGGCGGAGGAGGAGGCGGGAGGAGAGGCGGAGGGGAGGAGAGGAGGAGGCGGAGGAGGAGGAGGAGGAGGGAGGAGGAGGAGGGGGGAGGAGGAGAGAGGAGGAGGAGGAGGGAGGAGGAGAGGAGGAGGAGAGGAGGAGGAGGAGGAGGAGGAGGAGGAGGAGGAGGGGAGGAGGAGTAGGGATGATGATGATGATGATGATGATGATGATGATGATGATGATGATGCTGATGCTGATGCTGATGCTTGATGATGATGATGATGATGATGATGATGATGATGATGATGATGATGATGATCATGATGATGATGATGATGATGATGATGATGATGATGATGATGGTGGTGGTGGTGATGATGATGATGATGATGATGATGATGATGATGATGAGGAGGAGGAGGAGGAGGAGGAGGAGGAGGAGGGATCACTCTCCCCTAGCATATGTCAAGACGCGCCGATACCTCCCCAAAACCTCACCTCCCTCCCTCCTCCCCCAATATCGATGCCCTTTCGTCCGTAGCCAGTTGGGCTGAAGGATGCTCGCATCGCGCATGATTGATGCAAGCTCGTGCTGACTTGATCACCGTACATGCCATGCCTCTACAATATAGAATATGCGCTCGTACTGCTTATCTCTTCCACACTATCAGGGGCGACGAGTCTTCGTCTCGATGCGGCTCCAATCCACCAAGTACAGAGTCATCTAGACGAGTGTATTACGTTAGACTCGTGTTGGCAGTACCCCGTTAAGTTGCATAGCGGATTGGACTTTGTTAATTGCAGCACAAAGTTTGGAATTGAGTCGTCTGCAAAGCATGGCCCCGACGGTGTTCGACTGAAGCTAACAGTGGAATCCATAGGTCCAGAGTGTGAATCTGGCGATGTTATGAAAGCGCACGTCCATGGTCCTGAAGATTTCACTGTTGGGGTTGACATACGCCTCCCGCAGGTGGTGGAGTTCAACAGTGCTGAGTTCGTTTTGCCATTTCCAGGGTGGTACGCGGTGGACATATTCCATCATTACATCAAGGGTCTGGGTCAAGCAGGCCCCAATACAAACAAGATGTTTGGCAATCGGAGCATGACGTGTGGTATTGAGCTATCGCCCACTTGTGCTGCCTATTCCAACATGGGTTTATTTAGGACAAATCGGCGAACTTGCGATTTCAAGCGTGACGACCCTACAAAAGGATTCTGGCAGATCTCAAATTTGAAGCGCGTTTGGCACCCGTGGGGTGGATGCACTAGTGTGAAGGCCCTTACGGCCGGTGCCGCCGACCCTGAAGACGACGACGAGGACGGGGGGGAGGAGGGGGAGGAGGAGCAGGAGGAGGAGGCGGAGGACGCGGCGGAGCAGCAGGAGGGAGAGGAGGAGGATGCGGAGGAGGATGAGGAGGGGGAGCAGGGGCAGGGGGAAGACGGGGGGAAGGAGCAGTAGGATGACGAGGATCATGGGATTCGGAGGAGCAGGAAAAGAATGAGGACACGGAGGAGGGGGAGGAGGAGGGGCAGGAAGAGCAGGAGGAGGACCGTAGCCATTTTGGCTCAAGTACGAAACCGTGACCCTGCGGCTTTGTACTTGCCTGCAGCCGAGGGGCTGGCTCGAGGTGAGCTGTTCCACAGCAGGCTATTGTCTCTCACAATCTCCACGACGAGCCCTCGTGCGGTCGTGGACGCTGTTCTTGCCAACACGACGTCTGTTTGTGTGCGTCCCCGCTCACAGTGCCCGCAGCCATGCAGCGTGCAGGCACCCCAGGCCGTGGCTCAGTTGGGGCTGGGTCGTGCCATGGTCCGCGGGCAGTCACACCAGGACGGGACGTCGGCTTCACCAAGTGCAGCCAGTGCGGATGTGCCAGGAACAAGCGCTTGTGGAAATGGTGCAAGCATTGCAAGGTTCCTCTCTCGGACAGTCTGCAGGTGGTTGCCATTCGGCCTCGTGGGCCTGATTGTTCTCCTGGGCCACGTGCTGGGCGACTTCAGGGTGCCCCATGGCGTGAACGCAGCAACCTTCAACCATAAGGCCCCGACTCGGCCGGCCCAGCAGGCACTGTTCGACGGACGCCCAGTGTCTCCTTCGCTGGCGGTGGCCGCCCTGGCGCTGAACACTTCATCCTGTCGGATTCCGAATGGCCTGATCCAAGTGGCGCCACTCCTGAGCAGAGACGGCTGGCCGAACTCATCAAGCTGGTCAGAGAGAATGGAGACGACACTTCGGCAAACCAGTACGAGGAGAAGCTGGACAAACTCATCCAGCAGCAATCCATTGAGAACATCGCTGTGGGCCAGGCGAAGCAGAAGATGGAACAAGCTGAGGCGTCCCTCCGCCGTGCCATTGCCTACAGTGAGAAGGTCGAGACCCAATGCGTCGATGCCCAGGACCAGGTCCAGGAGTGCTCGGAGACTGGGGATTTCGGCAGGGATGTCCACAGGAAAGCTGTTTCAAAGTTGGCCAAAAGTGTGGACACCAGCCGGTCCGACAAAACACAACCCCAGGCAGGTCAAAAGTTGGACCTGGCGGCCATCCTCGATGGCAAAACTGTTGACTTGGACGACGGAGGGTTGCTCGGTTTGGACGAACTGGGCGAGTTGGTATCGGCTGACGACCGTGAGGAGGCTCAAAGAAGGAACGCGGCCCTACAAGAGAAGTTTCGAGAGATGACCAAGGAATGCTTTGGCCGCGTCCGTGCCGAAGCGGAGGAGCTCAAGCAGGAACATTCTGAACAGCAGAAACGTTTGGCCGCCAACAAGAGGAACGCAGACGAACCCCCCTGCATATGGCGGACAGACAACGACATGTACCCAAGCTGCTCAATCTCCAGTGGGGCCAGCGCAACCTGCCGCCGCTGACTCAGGAGGAATTGCTGGAGCAGCTGGTGCACCTACTGGGGTGGGATGTACACTGGCGAAGGGCACCAAGCCTAGCCGTGCGACGCCCTCCATTATCCAGACTGCCAAAGAAAGCTGGCGGCTACGGGGACGTCGGCCGCGCCGCAGCAGCAGGGGTAACACGTGCGTCGGATGCAGCAGGTACAGCTATCAGTATTCAGTTTTGGCGTCGACTCCTTCGAGTGCGCGCGAGAATGCTGACATCTACGCCGACGCAGATGCGAACCCAACCTCTGGGCAGCCAGAATGGGACAGCCAATGGGGAGATGGTTGGGATATGAAGCCTGTCGCCCCCTTGTCCTCTGATGAGCGCCCTTGGGATCGGCATGCTGGAGTCACCTTCGGCTGCAACCGCTGGCATGCAAGGGCGCGCATTTCCTGCCCTACATCAACGGCCCTGTCGGATGCGCTGGCGAGGGCATCGTCCACGACCTCTTGCCGTTCCGCGTCATCTACGGTGACCTCGTGGAGCGGTGCGCTCGCTGGCCCCGTTGAGGGCCAGAAAAAGCCACCGCGTGAAGTGCGCCGGGGGAGTGGGGGCACCCCTGCTGTCCCAGCGGCTGGTAGACCGCGCGCTCATGGACGTCGAGATCACCATTGGGCTGCAGCAGGAGCGAAGGAGGTCGTCCCTGCACCTCGGCTGGAAGCACAAGTGCGACGGTGGGCCCAGCGATGGATCCACAACTTTCATGAATGGGTCCCTAATGACGATCTGCTCGCCTTCCGAGGCCTACTTGAGGCAAGAGTTGCAGCGCCCCAGATTCGCTAGACAGCTCCAAGGTCGCATGTAGGACAGTGCGCAGCTTGCTCGTGACATATTTCCACGGGCATGGCACGCAGGAGCGCGCAGTAGACAGGCCTTTCTTCGCGCGTGCTGAGCCCCGTGCAGCAGTTTGTGGTAGTTGGGGTACGCGACTACGAGTACTTCGGTCTGAGGCACTGGCTCGAGAACCACACTCGAGTTGAAACTTCCCCTCCTCTGGGGTCCCTGCCCAGCCGTGCTCGACGGGCGCGCCTGCGAGGGCCTGGTGCCGTCTCGTCGAGCTCAGCATCATTGGCGTCCGCATCGAGCGCAGCAGCTGCAGTTGCTTCGACGGGCTTCTCTCGGCTACACGTAAGAGTGACCCTTGGCCAGAGTGACCTTTAGTGTTGACCCTAACGGGGTCGGGCCAGATTTTCTTGAGGAGTGCGCTCGGCCTCGCGTCGGCGCACGCTGCGCCAGTCTGCGATCGCATCAGAGCGCGCTTGATTCAGGGTGCGCCCCTCGCAAGCGATCGCAACGCATGCACGGTGTGTTCTGCCGCGTGCTTCGTTTGGCGAGGGGGGGCCCGGTCGAGCGGGCGACGTGCTCTCCGCTTGGAGATGGCCCCAAATCGTCTGGAATAACTTTGACTAACTTTGATTAAATTTTGAATAACTTTGAATAACTTTTCGCATTCCTCGCTTTACAACTCATTTCTTTATCCTTGCAAGTTATTTGCGGCCGCGGGGGGGCCAACTTTCGGCATCGTTTCGGCCTTGGCGCCGGGCCCGGTCAGACGTCATCGCGATGCGGCCCGGCAGTGCCGGAACATTCCGCGGTGGCGCCCGATTACGTCTGGCTTCGCAGAGCCCTCGGGCGGGCGTTCTGGGGCGCCCCGAACGAATTGGCGGAAGTCCGCGATTGCCTGCTGGCGCTAGGGATCTATCGAAGCGCGCCCCGCGCCCCGCCGATCGTTGATGCAATCCGACGGCCTAGGCTTGCGCGGTTGCTCCAGGCCCCCACGGGCCCCCCTATGGCCGCGCACCAAAGGGCACTCTTGCCTAGGGTCACTCTTGCGTGTCGCCGATCCTCTGCTGCGTCAGGGGCTTCTGCGACCGTGGCCGTGCAGGCTGGAGGCCAGCGTGCTGCTCGCTTCCCCGCTGGCCGGAGCGCGGGGGGGGGGGCCGGCCACCGTTGTTGTCGCATTGTTGAGGTTGTGGGCAGGCTTGAAAGGGTGAGCTCGCTTGTTCAAATTTTCCTTTTTGATTCGCCTCGTGGCGAGTTGCCTGCCGAGTGCCGCGGCGCGTTCTGGGGCAGCATCGCGGGTCTCGTGTCCTCGTCGCAGGGGTTTTGCCTTCGCATCGCTGTTTTTATGGATGCGAAGGCTCGCGTCGCCTCCGTGCCGTGTAGCAGTTTGGGGGATAGAGAAGCCGACGTTGAGAACGAGAACGGGCTGTCGTTCCGCACGTCTCTGCCCTCGCATGCTCTGTTCGCTGCCGGCGCGTGGTTCGATGCCGGTCATGCATGGAAGCGCGCGTCGGGCGCCACTCGCCGCGTCGACTACATGTGTTTCGATGCGTGCTTGCGCCCATTCGTGAAATCCTGCATTGTCCTCGATGAAGTGGAGCTCGCCCGCTCGGCTTCTGCAGACCGCCGTGCTGTCGCATGTTTTGTGAAAGTCGCGCCTCAGGAGAGCGGCCGCGAGCCGGGGTGTTCGACGCGTTGAGGAGGCGCTCCTGTCAACCCCCATGCTGTGCACGACCTGTGGTTCGCCCCAGCAGTTCGAACGTGCTATGTGGGTAAACCAGGTCCAACTATTGGCATCGACGATCACGCGCATCAGTTCAACGCGTTTCTACTTCGCAACGCCCGTCGCGTCTTCGGCGCCGCGTAGAGCGCGCCCGTGAGGCCGTGAGCGCCAACTGAGACTTGGCGCGATTACGTTCCAAAGCGTTGGTCACTGCCTGCGGATCGCGCGCGCAGCCAGGCGCGCCAGAACGTTTTATTTTCAGACGGCGTGCTTCATGGGATGGGGTTCGATGCTCCGGAAGCCCATCCCTTCTCGCCCCCGCCCGCCTGCACCTTTCTCCTTCCTCCTCCCCTTCCCCGCCTCTCTTCCCTTCGCCCTCCATTCCCCCCCGTCCTCCCCTTTCCTCTTCCCCGCTCTCTCCGCCCCCGTCCCCCCCCTGTCCGCAGGTCTGGCTGGTCGAGGGTGCTGAAGCTCCGCCCGCTCGCGCCGTTGTCTTGGGCCGCGTCGGCAATCGGCGTCGTGCTGCCGCCTGCGGTCTCGGATGGGTGGCGCGCGCCCATTGTGGGGGTGCGCGGGGGACGTGGGTGCTGTGTCGTCACGTTGCAGCCGCTACGTGTCAGTCGATCGCGATGCGGCAGAAATCGGGGTCGCGTTTGATTCGCTGTGGCCGAGGCGTTTTTTTTAAGGCACCGGCGCTCAGAGCGCAGTCTTGCTCGGATCGGCGAGAGCCGAGGCGCGCGCGCCATTGTTCTGTTGTTGGCCGGCCAGGGGCGCCGCCAGCGCAAGGCTGTCCGCTTGAACGACGGGTCCGCGTCTTGCGCCGAGCATGAGACGCGCTAGGTGGCAGGGGCACTTCATGGGTGTTGTTGGAGGGGCGCTCGTCGAGGATGTCAGGGAGTTGGTGCCCTTCCCGGAAGGGCCTTTCGGCTCGGAGCTGGAAGTCGGCCCGGCGCGCGTGCGAGACGCTGTTCGGACATTGAGTTTGAGTGGGGTTCTGGGGCCCGTTCCAATCAGCGCTACCTTGCGCTGCGTCGGCGGCGCCGCCGCGGCGAATAATTTGCCCGACATTTGCTGACGCGTCGTTGCCGAGGGCCGCGGGCCCGTTCGGTGGAAGGGCGGCCGTGCGCAGGATCTCTGTAAAGGTATGGGCGACGCTCTGGGCCCAGACAGCAGCCGCGGGTTGTTGATCAGTGGTCATATTGATAAGGTGATGATATCGATTCTTAAAGACACGATCGATGCATGAGCCTTGCTCCAACTTCATGCTGGCGTCGCAAAATGGGGGGTCGCCCTCCGTGGCGCTGACTTTGCGCGCCACTTCTTGTTCTCTTGTCTTGACTGCGCCTTGCCAATGTCGCGCGGTCTTTTCGTGGGTCTTCGATGGTGTGCTTCGGGAGGTGATGTTTGGATGCCCAAGATGTGTTGGCCGCGACCGCGCTCCCAGGCTTGCTTGCCTCGCCCCTTGCGGGTGCGCCGAAGACGGGGCGAATTTTCTTGGCGATAGCATCGGCGCGCGCGGAGCAGCTCTTGAGCAGATGGGCATTCATCCCATGGTGACCTCCCTCGTGCGTGAACTACACGCGGGATTGCGGTTTCAATGCCCCGGGTGCGACGTGTGCGTCCACGCGAAAACGGGCGGCAGACAGGGGTGCAAGTTTGGTGGCTTTGCGTTCACTAGTGCGTGTGCCCTTGCACTGGTTGTTCTGAAAGGCCGCCGGGGGGCGACGCGTCCTCGTAAGTTTTTTCGCAGTACAAACACCTTCGCTGCGTCTCGAGCGTGAGCGGATTCAACACCCCTTAAGTTAAGCAGCGCTCCTGCAGTTCGCTTGCGTCGTATGTGTCTATTGCTACGAAGGTGTTCGGCAGCGGCGGTTTGCAGCTGTCCCTGCGTTTCTCCCTGTGTCGAAACTACATCCAGTCGAAGCGGTTATTCAATACTTACGTCGGGGTGTTGAAGGTGCGCGAGCTGCGCGTGTCGAGACTCGCATGCGCGTTGTTCGTCGGATGTGCCATCGCGTGAACTTTGATGGCGCTGCCGGCGCCGTCATTGAAGCGCGCGCGGCTGCGAACGTGGCGTCCTTGGATTGGACTCTTCTGTGCCAGAGGTTGTCGTGCCTCGCTTGCCCCTTGAGGTCTGACAGCAGGGCGTTGCCGGCATTGTTGTTGCAGGCTCGCGCGCGGGCCGGCGGCTCCTTCGAAGAGCTCCCCTGGTTGCGCGCGGTCAGATACGATTTAAACGGGTGCTTCCGACTGTTGCCGTTGGTCAAGGAACGTCTCCCATGCCCGCGAGAGCCCCCAGAAGCGTGGTTCGATTCAGTGAGCACTCGCGCTGATTTTCGGCACGCTGTTGTATCGTCAGCTCATTTATAAGAGTATGTGTGCAACGCGTCGCGGGCTATATGTGCTTAGCAGGCGGTTGCAGTGCATCAGTGTTGGACATGTGACAGGACATATGTCGCGCAGCAAGTGATGTTGGCTCGCGCCCAGATCAAGCATGGTGCCCGCACTGAACGCAGGCTGTTTGCTGAATCGGATGGGGTTTGCTGGTCGTGCCAATAGAAAACTCTCGACCCACCTGCGTCTCATTGCGCACTGGTCCAGAATGCAGAATTCTTGTTGGCTGTGGGACATAGCGAACGCATCGCCGTTGTCGGCCGAAAGAGTCGCGCAGCTCGCCCTCGACACCGCGGCCAGCCAGGCCGCCAGGAATTCAAGACACACCAGGCCCCTCACGGACGGACTTGTGAAGCAGGCGCCTGCCGTTTGAACGAGACTCCGCCTTATTTTTTTCCCCACTTACGCACGACTTGTTCTTTTCCCGAATTCAGGGGCTGACTGCTCGTTTCGTGCCCTGTGTTGAGTCTCCGCTGAGACGAGGCAGAGGAACATGAGAGGAGGAGGAGGAGTAGGAGTAGGAGTAGGAGTAGGAGGAGGAGGAGGAGGAGGAGGAGGATGCGGAAGAGGAGAGTGAGGAGCAAGGGGTGGCGGGGATGCTTTTCGGGGTCTCTTCGGAGCGTTTTCGGGGGCCTCTGGTGGGCAGTTCTGGGGCGTTTGTGGGGACCCTTTGGGGCCCTCTTGGGGGATTCGGGGCTTCGAGGGGCTTCCCAGGGGCTTTTGGGGGACGTGCTCAAGGTCTCTTGGGGTCTCCTGAGAGCTTCTCGGGGTCGAGGGCTCGAGATGTCCGTTCGGGTTCTCCGTCCTGGCACCCTCTTCGAGCCGTCCTGGGTGCCTCTTGGTCTGTCTTGGAGGCGTCTCGGGCCGTCTTGGGGCCCCCTTGGGTCATGTTGGGGACCTATTTGAGGACTTTGGGCCGTCTTGGGGCGATCTTGGGGGCCTCTTGGGCCATCTTGGAGCGTGAGGAAGCGGAAGAGGCGAGCGCGCTTTCAAAAGTTAAAAGGAAATGGGTGAGTTTTGCTCATTGGGGCCAAGAGGCCTCCTCGGGCGCATTGCAGGCCTCATGGGCCTTCAGGAAGCCGCGAACGCGTCTTGGACAGGTCTTTCCGCGATGCGGGGCCCTCTTGGACAGTCTGGGGGCCTCTTCGGGCACTCTTGGCCCGTCTTGGGTTTTTTTTGGGGGGCCCGGGACCCCCTGGGAGGGAGGATGGGTGGCGACTCCCCCCAGGACCCCTGGGGGAGTCGTATCCCCCCAGGACTCCACCCAGGACCCCCCCCGGGACCCACCTTGGGACACTCCCCAGGGCCCAGAAAGGGGACTACAACCAACTGGAACCCATTTCAACCACCTATGTACAAATTGCATCCGCTTTGGTACTAATTCCAACCATTTTAGGATGAGTTCCAACCGACCTCAATCTGAAGCCCCACAGGCGTCCTAGAGGCGTTTTGCGGACGTTTGAGAGGCGTCGTGCCAGCTGCTTAGAGGCGTCTAAAAATCGTCGCACGGGCGTCGTAGAGGCGTCTGAGAGGCGTTTTAGAGCCATCGTCTGGGCGTCTTACAGGCGTCGTACGGACGTCTGAGAGGTTTCGTACGGGCGTCTTAGAGGCGTCGTGCGGGCGCCTCTGAGAGGCGTCTTAGAAGCGTCGTGCGGGCGTCTCTGAGAGGCGCCACAGAGGCGTCGTACGGGCGTCTCTGAGAGGCGTCTCTGAGAGGCGTCTGATGATGATGGTGGTGATGAGGAGCATGAGGATGAGGATGAGGATGAGGATGAGGATGAGGATGAGGATGATGATGATGATGCTGCTGCTGATGATGATGATGCTGATGCTGATGCTGATGCTGATGCTGCTGATGATGATGCTGTTGATGCTGATGCTGATGGCGATGATGATGATGATGATGATGATGATGATGATGATGATGATGATGATGATGGTGATGATGATGATGATGATGCTGATGATGATGATGATGATGATGATGCTGATGATGATGCTGATGATGATGATGACGATGGCGATGGCGATGATGATGATGATGATGATGATGATGATGATGATGATGATGATAATGATGATGATGACGATAATGCCGATGATGATGACAATGATAATCATGATGATGAAGAAGATGATGGTGATGGTGGTGGTGATGGTGGTGGTGACGATGATGATGAGCCTATGAGCCCTCAAACCTTTGAATTAAAAAACCCTTACGTGCTTAATCCCGTAAACCCCCAATCCGTCCGTAAACCCCCAATCCGTTAAGCCCTTACATTCTTGAACCTTTTAAGGCGTAAGCACCTAAACAATGAACCCTGTAAGCCTTTTAAACCCTTAAGCCCTCAAATCCTGAAGCCCTTCAGCCCGCGCACCGTGAAACTCTTGAGCCTTTCGATACCTTAACCCTTAAGCCCCTAAGCCTTTAAGCTGTCAAACCTTTAAGCCCTCAATTCCTTTATCCCGCAAGCCCTAAAACGCTTGCGCCTTTAAGGCCTTACGCCCTTACACGCCTAAAACCTGAACCCTTGAAACACTTAAGCCCTTGAGCCTTGACGCCCTTAAGCCCTCAAGGACTTCAACCGTCAAACAAACCTTAAAACCCTTGAGCCCTTCAACCCCGAATCCCTAAACCCTTCAAACTCTTAAACCCTCAAGCCCTTAAACCCTGAAGCCCTTAAACCCTTAAGCCCCGAATCCCTCAAGCCATTGGGCCCTTGCACTCTTGCAGTAACCTTCCCTGACAAACCTGGTACAAATCCAATCCGGGCAATCAGGTCAGCTTCTGGAATAAAGGTGCAGACGTAAGCATATGATTTGGGTTTGAGATATCCGAACATCGCCTACAATGATAGTCGTACGGTGACGTTATGTGACCGGTTGGAATTCGTACCAGTTTGTTTTTTCGAGCTGTCTGGAAAATGTACGAGTTGGTTGGGCTTAGGTCCAGTCGGTTGGAGGTAGCACTGCATGCCGCGCGACCCCCCGCCCCTCCCGACGGGGGAGGGACTGTAAGGGAGGGGGCCTCCCTTCGATTGAGTTGCGGCGTGGCTCAATTCCGCTGCGGCTGGCGCGCTCGGGGAGCGGGGCCCCAGGACCAGGGGGGGGGGGAGCGGCGACGTGCCACGGGAAGTCGGGGCCGCGGGGAGGGGAGCCGGAGCGGCGACCAACGGATGGTGAAGAGGACGACTCGAGCGGAGAGGCCCCCCCACACGCCGACGGGGTGGGCGGACTCCTGCAGTCCCCTCGGGCGAAGACCTGAAGAACACCCACGGCGTTGGGCAGATAGCAGTCATTGGGACTTCCAGACCGCGAACATTTTTTTACGACATGCTGCATTTGCTCGAGTATCGGTTCGACCACCCGAAAGATAAGCACGGTGACATGAGCGTGCGCTCTGCTACTGGCCCCGACGTTCATTTCATGTGGGGAGATTGCATGCAAGATTTGAAACCAGGACCATTGTATGGAACTTTGGAAAGCTCGGACGCATATCAGAAGCATTTGTCATCGTGGTTTGCCGAGCATCAGGTGTGTGAGAGCAAAGACAGCGTTGTAGTGTTCTCGATAGGCATGTGCGAGATCGACCGCAGCCCCTTTGACACAGCAGAGCGTTACGTAATAGACGTGCTTCGTCGTGTGGCCCAGACCTGTCGCAGACCACATCGGGTGATAGTCGCGTCTGAAATGGCAGTCCATCAAGAATACAAGTGTCCTTTTTCCGAAAACGGGATGTCGAATGAACGGATCGTTATGATCAATACCATAGTGCAGAGGGAAGCGCAAAAACTTGGGCTGGAGTTTCTGGATTTATACAACATCACCAGCTCGTATTTTCCGAATGACAGTCGGGAACCGCTTGCGCATTATTTTCACAAGAAGGAGGATCATAAGAAGCCATCGTATTTTGGCAATAAAGCGTCTCGCCAAATCGCCAAGATATTATTGGCCTCTTTCCAGACATGAGCTAGCGTTGTGCGATGAGGTTAAGCACACTTTCTACCTCGCTCCTTCCCTTCTGCTTCCTCTCACTCTTTTTTTTTTTTTTTTTTCTCTCTCTCTCTCTCTCTTCTCTCTCTCTCTCTATCTCTTTTTCTCCTCCTCCCTTCCCCGCCTTTTCTTCCCCCACTGCTCAAGCCCTCCGCCCCTTGTCTCCTGTTGTGTGCGGTGCGACGCGCCCCTTCCTGCGGTCCGCAGGACGCCGAAGCCGGCGGCACCGTGCTCGGTGCTCGCAGGACCTCGGCCCCAGTCGCCTGTGATGTGCGAGGGCCGCACCCGCTCGTGTGCCGCCCCCGAGGCCCCCGCCCCCTCTCGGCCAAAAAACACACGACCCCACCCCAATTTATGGCCTTTCCTGTTGCGCTGCGGCCCATCGGGGGCCGTAGCGGATACCATGAACAAGCCCACGCCAGACGTCTTGGTATACGCTACGGCCCGTGGGGCCGTAGGTGGGGTGGTGCCGTTTGTTTTCTGGTCCAGAGGCCTCCCTTCCCCTTCCTACTCGCTTGCTGAGGCTCCGCTGTTTGTTCAGGCCTGCGGCGGAGTCGGCGCCGCCGCCGCTCCGCCCAGCTGTCTGCGCCCCTCTCGGTGCAGCCTGCGGTGGTTCCAGCCGCCGCTGGCGGACTGTGTTCGCTGTGGAGTGGTGAGTTTGAAAAGTTAGCCTCCGAGGCCCGAGCTGCACGCCCCAGGGGACGGCGTGCGGGGGAGCTCCCCCCCGCGCAGCACCCCGTGTGCGCTCGGCGCCCGAGCCGCACGCCTCGGGGGACGGCGTGCGGGGGAGCTCCCCCCCGCGCAGCACCCCGCGCGCGCTCGGCGCCCGGGAGAGGCGGCCGCGGCCTCCCAGCGCCGCCGGCGCGCGGCGCGCGCCTGGCGGGCCCTGGGCCCGTCCACCTTCGCTGCAGGGGGCGCCCGCGGCCGTCGGCCGTCGGCGCTCGCACCCGAGGACGAGGTGGGGGGGCTATCCACCCAAAACCACCTGAGGAGGTGGAGGCACTTTGGCAGGTGGAGCTCTCGAGCTCTCCGCCGCCTCTGGCGGCGCCTCTGGCGGTGTGCGTTGCGAGCAGGGACGCAGCAAAGCCACAGGAAAGCGCGGCATTGACAGCGTAGCTCCGGACACGTGACAAATGTTAACGAGCAGGAGCACGGCAGGACGAGGGGGGGGGGCGTCCACCCAACGTCTCCCGCTTCCGTCTTGTCTCCTCTTGCCTTGCGCGAACCTGGCCATCCCTGGGGGGCTGCGATCTGTGACACTGTCGCCACTTTCGAGGGCTGCTGGTGGGTCCTGCGGAGTTACGCACCGCGGGGATCTGAGCGGGACCTCGCCGTCCCTGCGGGGCTGCGATCTGCGACACCGTCGCCACTTTAGAGGGCTGCTGGTGGGTCCTGCGGAGTGAGGCACCGCGGGGATCTGAGCAGGACCTCGCCGTCCCTGGGGGGCTGCGATCTGCGACACCGTCGCCACTTTCGAGGGCTGCTGGTGGGTCCTGCGGAGTGAGGCACCGCGGGGATCTGAGCAGGACCTCGCCGTCCCTGGGGGGCTGCGATTTGCGACACCGTCGCCACTTTCGAGGGCTGCTGGTGGGTCCTGCGGAGTGAGGCACCGCGGGGATCTGAGCGGGACCTCGCCGTCCCTGGGGGGCTGCGATTTGCGACACCGTCGCCGCTTTCGAGGGCTGCTGGTGGGTCCTGCGGAGTGAGGCACCGCGGGGATCTGAGCGGGACCTCGCCGTCCCTGGGGGGGCTGCGATCTGCGACACCGTCGCCACTTTCGAGGGCTGCTGGTGGGTCCAGCGGAGTGAGGCACCGCGGGGATCTGAGCGGGACCTCGCCGTCCCTGGGGGGCTGCGATTTGCGACACCGTCGCCGCTTTCGAGGGCTGCTGGTGGGTCCTGCGGAGTGAGGCACCGCGGGGATCTGAGCGGGACCTCGCCGTCCCTGGGGGGGCTCTGGAGAGCTGCTGCGGGATACGTTAGGCGCAACGGGCGCATGGCACAGCCAACGGGGGTGATTTGTGAAACAGACCAGCTGCCGGACGATGGCCATAACTTTGCGCCTACACTTATCCTGTGGGGGCTCTCAAGAGCTGCTGTGGGATACGTTGGGCGCAACGGGCGCATGGCGCAGCCAACGGGGGTGATTTGTTATTACGTAGCCCTTAGATCTTGATCGGGGGCCTGCGAGCCTTCCGATTGCTGCTCGCAAAATCACATGCGTCCATGTTACGTCATCGCCCCCGTTGTAGCAATACTGATGTACTCATGCCCCGCATTGCGCAGGGGTTGGGTACGTCGCCAGGGTAATTTGAAGTTTTCCTCCCAAATCCGCCTGTAGGGGGACATGCCCGACCTAAGCCTACAGACATCCGTATCCATCCCGAGGGGGTAGAGGTGGAGTGACGACGACTGCCCGCCCGAAGGCATTGGGTCAAGGGAGGAAAACCACCAGACCGGACAATTGGCATTTACTAAACGGCCCTGGGCGTTTATGAAACAGCCCTGCCCTGTTCGATTCCTTCTTTGGGTGCGTTTACTAGACGGCTTCGCTTGTCGGGTTGATTGTTATGGGGGTGGGTTTTCTGCCCTCTGTATATACATCCGCATCCATTCTGAGGAGGTGGAGGTGGAGTGACGACGACGGCCCGCCCGAGGGCATTGGGGCCTGGGAGCCCCCGCCGCTCGCTCCCTCGGGCGGGCCACCCGGCGCCCCGGGTGGGCACACTGGGGCTTGGGGGCCCCCACCGCTCCCGCCTGGGGCGACGGCAGCACTGCCGCGGCCAGGCGCCGCTGCAGCCCGCGGCAGGGCCTTCGTCGGCACGCCGACGGCGCCGTGTTCAGAGACTCCACCAATTGTGGCATCAGTCGACTGTCAGTCTGTGTGCACGCTCTGCTGGCCGTGGGTCAGGCGGTGTTGTATCTAGACTCGCCATGTCGCCCACGCCAACAGTCGTGCCGATGCTCGGAGTATTCTTGGTATTCGACCAATGGTACATATAGCTGGGCAAGGTCGGGGTCCATGTCGTAGTATGTGGTACCTTCTTCGAAGGGTTGGTGGGTCCAGGTGGTGAGCATCGCATTTGCCAGTGTCCTTGATAGTTCTGCA
Source organism: Prorocentrum cordatum (assembly GCA_963575745.1). Taxonomy (NCBI): domain Eukaryota; class Dinophyceae; order Prorocentrales; family Prorocentraceae; genus Prorocentrum; species Prorocentrum cordatum. Next base: position 100,210 of record CAUYUJ010015361.1, read on the forward strand.
GGGGACTCCTTCAGCTTCGCCGTTCTGTAAGTGCCGTCTGCTCGTCGCCCTGTTGCGACCTCGTGGCCCTTGATGTGTGGACAGTGCCCTCGGTCTGCACGCTGGTCAAAACTCCGCTTGAACGCTGCACACGAAATCTGGAGGATTGTGGTCGTTTTCTCACGCACTGGTCAAATGTGACTGGGATGACGTTACTTCTTCTCGGGAAGTGCCCAACATGATGCTGCCTTGGCCCGCCAGTTGTGTGCTGGATGCTCCAAGAGCATAGGAATACATGAAATAGCACATACTGCCGCCAGATGCAAAGCTGCACGCATTAATAGGTTTCCCAGCTCCACTTGTTGCTGATACCGAACCTCCATCCCAGGCAGGCCCAAGGGGAACTCAGCTGAACGTACTGGTGGTGGTTCTCTGTAGTTCGCGTACCTGGCACCACACCATGTCTCTCATGGAGGGCCTGCCAGTACTCCGAGGATGAACCCCTGCTTGATCATCTTCGCGAACCTGATATCTGCGTCCAATTTGTAGGGTCAGCGATGTCTGCCGAGGTAACCACATCCACCGATAGAATCATGCATGGGAATTCCACCTCGGACTCAAGCCAGTACTGAAGACCGCCAGGCCGCCTGCGTCCTGAAAATAAGCGGAGAATATACTTGCACGTGGGCAGATGCACCGGCGCCGACCATACTGGGCTGCCATCAGCTTCAACATCGTCTTCATCAGGATGGTCGTGCAAGTAACTGCCGATGAGGACTATTCAAAAATAGTCAAAAAATCGTCAGGGGACAACTTTTTGAGCATTTGTTGTTTTGGTTTTTGTTTTTGAGAATTTTTGATTTTTCGTTCAATATCCTCCTGTAGGGGGACATGCCCGACCTAAGGTTAGTGACTTTGAGCTGTACTGTGTCTGGTGCCGGTGCCGAAGGGCTCTCCGCTAAGGTCTCTTTGCCATTTTGCTGACCACAGCGCGCTGACACGGCGCTGCCCCGGACGAACTTTCCGTCGTGGTGCGTCATGCCGAGCTGGTCGTAGCGTTAAGTCGGGCGTGTCCCTCTACAGGAGGAATATTCAAAAATATTCAAAGATAGTCTGGTGACGATTTTTCCCAACCCTCCTTGGTTGGGTTTTCGTTTTGAATAGAGCACTGCGGCTTTCAGTCCTCCTCCTCCTCCTCCTCCCGCCTTCTCCTCCGCCTCCCTCCTCCCGCCTCCCTCCTCCCGCCCCCCGTCTCCCTCTCCTCTTGCTTTGTGCGGACCTCGCCGTCCCTGGGGGGCTGCGATGTGCGACACTGTCGCCACTTTCGAGGGCTGAGGCGCCGCGGGGATCTAAGCGGGACCTCGCCGTCCCTGGGGGGCTGCGATCTGCGACACTGTCGCCACTTTCGAGGGCTGTTGGTGGGTCTTGCGGAGTGAGGCACCGCGGGGATCTAAGCGGGACCTCGCCGTCCCTGGGGGGCTGCGATCTGCGACACTGTCGCCACTTTCGAGGGCTGCTGGTGGGTCCTGCGGAGTGAGGCACCGCGGGGATCTGAGCGGGACCTCGCCGTCCCTGGGGGGCTGCGATCTGCGACACTGTCGCCACTTTCGAGGGCTACTGGTGGGTCCTGCGGAGTGCAGCATCGCGGGGATCTAAGCGGGACCTCGCCGTCCCTGGGGGGCTGCGATCTGCGACACTGTCGCCACTTTCGAGGGCTGCTGGTGGGTCCTGCGGAGTGAGGCACCGCGGGGATCCGAGCGGGACCTCGCCGTCCCTGGGGGGCTGCGATCTGCGACACTGTCGCCACTTTCGAGGGCTGCTGGTGGGTCCTGCGGAGTGAGGCACCGCGGGGATCTGAGCGGGACCTCGCCGTCCCTGGGAGGGCTCTGGAGAGCTGCTGTGGTATACGTTGGGCGCAACGGGCGCATGGCGCAGCCAACGGGGGTGATTTGTTATTACGTAGCCCTTAGATCTTGATCGGGGGCCTGCGAGCCTTCGGATTGCTGCTCGCAAAATCACATGCGTCCATGTTACGTCATCGCCCCCGATGTTTGCAATCTCTTCGTCCAACATCCGTCTGTAGGAGGACACGCCCGACCTAATCGTAGCGCCTTGGTCGCGTGGTAGCTTTGCCGCTTGAGCTCTGCGATGTGTGACTTGTCTAGCTCCATGAGCTCGTGCACCTCTTTGTGGGTTAGGCCGCCATGCGTTTCTTGGAGAGACTCCATGGCTGCAGGGGAGCGGTAGCGTAAGTGAATAACAAGCCTTGGTCTCGTATTAAACTCCGTCTTGCAGCAGCGGCAATAGGCACCTGCCGCCTGCCGTTGAGCTTCGTCGATAGGGTCGTGGTCCTCCTCCTCTTCTTCCTCCTCCTCCTCCTCCTCCCTCTCCACCTCCTCCTCCTCCTCCTCCTTCTCCTCCCCCTGCTCCTCCTGCTCCTCCTCCTCCTACTCCCCCTCCTCCTCCTCCTCGTCCTGCTCCTCCTCCTGCTCCTCCTCGTCCTGCTTCTCCTCCCCCTTCTCTTCCTCCTCCTCCTGCTTCCGCTCCTACTTGTTAAGCACCGCGCACCGCTTAGGATGAGGTGTTGTCGAGCCTCGGAGGCCAGTGGCGCCTGGGTCGGACGAGAGGGATACACGTCGGTCGTTGAAAGTGTGTGTTTCTGGGTTCCCAAATTCCAATCTGCTTCATGCGCCTTCCTACTTCAAGAATCGATATGCTTGTGGTGTGTTGTGTTATTCTCTGAGAGGGCCTGTGCCAAGTCTGCTTTATCCGCCTTCCTACATCATGTTTTTACTTGCTTCTTCCGACCGACGTGCACGGATGGGCATCCTCGCAGCCATGGGGTCGGCCCGACCTCGGTGTGACGTGCCTCCCTCGAGCGCGCCTCGACGTGGGTCAGCGACCGTCGGGCTGTGCGGTGCCACTCCCTGAGGTCCTGGCGTCTCGATTTGTCCGAGGCGGGCGTTCTCGTCTGTTTTTCGGGCCCCGGGACCCTCACAGATCGATCTGGCTCGAATAATGATGCAGAAAGATCGGGTCTAGGGTTCCAGGCGTGATTTTCTACGTTGTTGCAATTGTTTGCTACGTCGGATCTCAGGGCTGTGTGGGCTCGCGGCGCGCGGAAGGCGCGCGTGTGCCAGCCCAGCCGTCTTTTGGGACTGCGCGACCCAGCTGGCGGCTCACGCGCAGGCGATGTTTCGGGCGAGAAGACTTTGGGGTTGGAGCCAGCCGCGGGGCTCAGGTGGCCCAGCGCTGGCTCTGTCCAGCAAAAGGGAGGGATCAGGGCACACCTCGTCGCCACGACGGGACGCGGCTCGAAAACTTGTTCGTGTCGATGCCGAGATGGGTCCAGGGATTGATTTTGAGCGGATTTGCCATCGTCATCCTTTCTGGACAGATTCTCTCAGGGCCCATCCAGCGCAGCGCCCCCCCCGCCGCCCAAGTTTGGGGTGAGCGCACATATTTTCGTGTAGCTGCCGCCAGCTCCAAAGTAGAATCCCGCTTGCCCCTTTGGAGCCCGAGAAATCGTCTCTTGGAGCTTTCCTGGGCCGCTCTTTGGGCGCTCTTTGGCGTCCTTGGAGCCGTGTGTTGGGGCCTTTGTCGGTCCATCATGGGGCTTCTTAGGCGACCTTGGGGCCAATTGAAGGCCCCAGAAGCTCATCAGAAACGAAAGGGCGGTAAGGTTATATGCATCGAAGCAACAAGGTTTTTCCCAGGACTTTGCAATTGTGGGGGCGTCCTTGGCAGGATCCTGACTACTTGGAGCCGTCTGGGGGCCGTCTTGGGGCCTCCTGGGAGCATGCTGGAGGCCACCTTGAGCCAACTTGGAACATCTCGCGCCATCTCGGTCTGAGGCCATCTGGGGCTATTCTAGACCTAGTTCGACCCAGATGCTTCATGATGATTCCGCAGAATGGCCAACCTTTTTTTTCAACCGCGTAGGGCCTTTCTCTCCAATCAGCGCTTGCACTGAGGGGCTTTTATCTGGTCCGGTCCAAGAGGAACCTGGGTGTCGGTCCAGCCGGCTTATTGTCGCCCAGGGCTGGACCTAAACGCTGTTTAGCTGGACTTCGGCTGTGCTTTGTTTTTTCGTTTTGGCAGGGAGGTGCAGGAAAACGGGTAGAGCAAAACGAGCAACACAACGAAAACAAAACTAAAAACAACGTTTAGGTCCAGCCGGCTTGTTGTCGCCGTCGCCGCCCGCCGCCGCCGTCCGCCGCCGCTCCACTGCGCCCAGGTATCGGTCCTCGCGCCTGCTGTCGCCGTCGCCGCCCGTCGCCCCGCCCATGGCCACCGCCCCGCTGCCACCCCCCCCGCCGTTGCATTGCAATCGAGCGCGTTGCAATCGATTGCAGTACATCTTGCATCGCGTAGATTGCACCGCATAGCTTGTGCCCCACATTTTGTACCACGTATCTCGCACGGCGTAGTTGACACTCAGTAGCACTGCGTAGCTTGCACCGCGTAGCTGACACCACAGATGAACCACATAGCTTGCACAACATATTTTCTGTTTCCCAAAAGATATAGACTCTCCTCCCCTCCCCCCCCGGACTTAACAGTACCCCCTCGCGTATCGCATTTTCATGATTATTTCACACGTTCGTCCGTCTTGAATGTGAACTCATGCCATCCAGCCAGGCCAGTATCGCCCCCTCATCCTCTGCAAACCGTCGTGTGCGCGCATCCGTTTACCACAAAGCATCAGTTTTCAAGAACCCTTTGCAGCACATGGGACGAAGTGCATGCGCGCGCGTCGTCGCTCGCGCATGCCTTAGGTTTGGTAAGAGTTTCAAAATCAAGTGCCCCGAACACATGGTTTCGCAACACGAATTTCCAAAACATTGGTCTGTCGAAGAACCCGACCATTTGCAGTTGTGAGTGCCGCAATTGTGAGTACGATCCGAGGTGAAACTCCCTATGGGGCAACGCCAGTACGCGGGCTGTGCCGCTGGAGCCTTCGGTAGAGCTCCCTGTGGAGCTACGATAGTGTGAGGCGTGTGCCGAAATGGGAGTGTCGCCCAAATGCGGGCTGCGCCACTGGGACCGTAACTGGAGCTCCCTGTGGGGCCACGAAAAGTGTGAGAGGTGTGCTGGAAAGGGGGTGACGCCCACATGCGGCCGGTGCCGCTGGGGCCGTAGGTGCATCTGTCTATGGGGGTCACGAAACGTGTGAGGGGTGTGCCGAAACGGGCGTGACGCCCACATGCGAACGGTTCCAATGGGGCCTAACCGTGAGCTCCTTATAGGGCCACGAAACGTGTGAGGGGTGTGCCGAAGCGGGGGTGACGCCCACATGCGAATGGTGCATCTGGGGCCGTGGGTGGAGTTGTCTATGGAGCCACGAAACGTGTGAGGGGTGTGCCGAAACGGGGGTGACGCCCACATGCGAACGGTGCCACTGGGGCCGTAGTTGGAGCTGCGAGGGGTGTACCGGAACGGGGTTGTCGCCCACATGCGAACGGTGCCACTGGGGCCTTAGCCGGAGCTCCCTACGGGGCCACCAAGCGTGTGAGGGTGTACCGAAACGGGGGTGACGATGAGGATGACGATGAGGATGACGATGACGATGCTGATACTGACGATGATGCTGCTGATGATGATGATGATGATGATGATGATGCTGATGCTGACGATGAAGATGACGATGATGATGGTGATGACGGTGATGCTGATGGTGATGATGATGATGATGATGATGATGATGATGATGATGATGATGATGCGAATGCTGCCTCTGAAGACGATGCTGATGCTGCTTCTGATGATGCTGATGATGCTGATTATGCTGATGCTGATGATGCTGATGCTGAGGATGTTGGTGATGATGTCGATGATGCTGCTGCTGACGATGATGACGATGATGATGATGATGATGATGATGATGATGATGATGATGCTGATGCTGATGATTGTGTAGATGTTGATCATGCTGATGAGGATGCTGATGATGCTGATGCTGATGATGATGATGCTGATGATGATGATGCTGTTTCTGATGCTGATGCTCTGCTGCTAATGAACTCCTAATAATATTGGTAATAATAGGAATAGTAACAACAATAATGATGATGCAGATGGTGATGGTGATGATGGTGATGGTGATGGTGATGATGATGATGATGATGATGATGATGGTGATGCTGCTGATGAGAATTCTGATGAGGACATGCGAAGAGCAGAGGCAGGGATGGAATGAGGAAGGAGGGGGAGGAGGAGGAGTGAGGAGAGAGACCCGGGGCGCTTTCTCTTCAAAACGAGGACCCACCACCACATGAGAGTTGGGAACAACGTGTGCCTGCGCTCCTGCGTATTCTAAGAAAACAAGGTGTTTTCAAACTGTCCTAACATGCTACCAAACGTGCCTCTCCTGCGCGCATGTCGAAGTCATTCGCCCCCTTGCGCTCGTGCTGTCGCAAGAAACCCTGACACCAAGCTGGACGAAGTGCACACGCGCGCGTCGTCGCGCGCGCATGCCTAAATCCAGAATAACTTAGGGTGTCGCAGGGATTTCAAAATCGACTGTCCCGAAAACATGTAGTAACACATGGTTTTGCAGCATCAATTTTCAAACAAGCCTGCGCTCGCGCTCCTGCAAATTCTTAAGCGAACCATAGGTTTGCCAGCATTTTCATTGCATGCGACCAAGCGGGCCTCTCGCGCCGCATGCCAGAATCATTCGAACGCTCTTGCGTGCGTGTTGGGGGGGCAGGGCACGATCCGTGTCAAATAATACAATTCGGGCCATTCTCGCGCGTCGGCCGCGTGCGCCCGTCGAATTCCCGCTAAAACCTTCATCACCGACGCGAGGACGCCGTCATCGTCATCGGCGTGATCAGCATTGGCGCCGTCGCTGGCCTTGCGGCCGTCGTTGTCAGCATCGTCACCAATACCGCTACCATCACCATCGTGTCTACCGGTGTCGACGTTGCCATGATACCGCGCCCGCCCACGTAGCCGAATCGCACTGAACAGCCCGCTGGGAATTACCCAGCGGTCGGCGTCACCGCGGCCGCGTTGGTCGAGCTAAACCAGCTGGCCGCTGCGCGCGGGAGCATGCGCGTGCTAGCGCGGCCGCAGAGGTGCGCCAGCCAGCGCCAAACATTCATCGTAATCGCCGCCTCAGGGGTTTTGCAAACCAAGTTGCGGGCGGGTGGGTGGGATGCTTTTGCGGGCGTTGAAGCTCACAACTCATTGCGATCAGAAATCAATTACTTCACGTCGACTGTGCCACATAACTCACACCACATCCATTGCACCATATGAAATTTTACCATATCGATTCTCCTTTTTTCCTTTAACGAAATTAGGATCTACTGTCCCGCGGATGCCCAGATTATCGACCCTTCCTGGGGATTCTCTGGTTCAGCCCCAAGTGCTAGCTCGCACCATTCTGGCTAAGACGGTATTGACACGCCCCGTTACCTTCGTCAAATCGTTCTACGCTTGCGCACTCGTTTATCACAAATCATCCACTTGCAAGAATCTTTCGCGAAAGAAAGGAACCAACTGCGTCGTCGCGCGCCCAAACCGCAATCTTCTTGAAGCACCACAAGTTTCGTACGTATTCCAATATTGAGTATCCCGAACACATGTAACAGCACATGGCCTTGCAACCTGGTCCTCAAAAGTGGTGCGTGCCCCGCTCGCGCTGCCCCCGCGGCCCGCGTCGAGTCGGCGCCCCAGGCTGTGCGGCATGTGGGCGGCGTGGCTGTGCGCGCCGCGTGCGTTTCTGTCGCGTTCGGGGCGTCCGCCGCGCCCGGAGAAGCTGGGGCTGATGCGGCGGACTGCGGCGGCGCGCTCGTTATGCGCGCGCTCCACCTGTTCATCGAATGTGACCACACGGGCCTCTTGCGCGCGCGTGTCGGAATCATTCGAACACCCTTGCGCGCGTGTGGGGGGGTTGGGGGGGGGGGGCGGTGGGTGGGGGGCACGATCCCTGTCACATAAGTAATGCCATGCGGGCCGCTTGTTTGCGTCGGCCGCGCGCGCATGCCGAAACCCTTTCACATTTTTCGTCGCAGACACGTGAACCCCATCATCGTCATCGGCGTGATCAGCATCGGCGCCGTCATTGGCACTGCCGTCGTCATCGTCATCGTCGCCACCAGCATCGTTACTATCATCATTGTGTCAGCCGTTCTCGGCGTCGTCATGATACCGTGCCCGTCCGAAACTCCGACTCGCACTGAAGTGCCCGCGCGTCAACGCGGCCTGCGGGACGCGTCGGGAAGTGCCCAGCGGTCGGATTCACCGCGGCCGCGGCGGTCGCGCCAGACTACCTAGCCGCTCTGCGCGCGAGCGTGCGCGCGTTAGCGCGGCCGCTGCGATGCGCTGCGATGCGCTAGTCGTCATCGTAATCGCCGCCGCATGGTTTTTCAAACCAACTTGCGGGTGGGTTGGAGTGGTGATTGCGCGAGCAGTGGGGTTGACCACTTCAAGATCGGCAGGGCAGATTGCACCGCATAGTTTGCACCACATATACGGCGCTACGTACGTTGGACCGAACAGCTTACACCACATATTTTGCACCACGTAGGCTCTTGCACCATATACATTGCGCAACATGGGTCGCACCATACCACATATCTCACACCATATTTATATATATACACATATTCGTACTATATGTCGATTAGCGCCTGTTGCGCCACATGACGTGCACGAACTTCACATATTGCATCACCTGGCTTGCGTCGAACCACGCAAATTGCAGCTCATAGTATACACCACACCGGTCGCAACACATAGGTGAGCACGCTCGCTCCACATCTATTGCGCCACGAAGCTTGCACCACATATATGGCAATGCGAAATTGGCACCACTAGAATGCGCACCGCGCAGCTTGCACCACATAGCTTGCGCGAAATCGAGTGCACCGCACCGAATGCACCACATAGCTTGCACCACGCAGTATGCCAGAACACAGTGTTTGGGGTCCGCGCTGACTAAGATTGTTATTTTTTAGTCGCGCTTTGCTGGAGGGTTCAGCTGGGATGGGGAGACCGTGCCCGCCCACTGGCAGTCATCTCGCCTGAGACTTTTTCGCAATTCATTCAGGAGTCGTGCTCTCGGCCCACTGCCGGCTACATCGTCGGTGTGGACGCTTCGCTCCCATGGACAAAACTACACAAAAGTGTATATGGCCGTGTCTTGAACTCTTGCTCTTCGACCTGCCTCTTCAGTTTTACTTCTCTTAGGGTGCTGCGCTGGGGTAATCTCTATGACAAAGGGGGCGGGGTGACTCAGCAGTGCCCATTGATGTAGCACGACACATTTTCTCTTGGAGCTCCCTTGGGACGGGTGTCGAACGTTTTTGGGGGCCTTCGGGGCTGTCTCGGAGCCCCTCTGTGCGGCTTTGGGGCTCTCTTGGGCAATCTTGGAGGCATCCTGAGGCTTAAGAAGCCCTCTTGAATCAAACTTGCGAGAAGGCACACGTTGTTGAAACACGTTTGGTTTTTGAAGGAACTTGACCACTCGAGGGTATCCTTGGAAAGCTCCGTGGCTCGAAGAGCCATCTTGGGGTTGTCTTGGAGCTGCTTGGATGCGTGCTGGAGACCATATTGAGCCATCTTGAGCTCCCTTGTACCGTTTTGGAAGCCATTTTGTGTTATGTGCGGCCCTCCTGCAGCCATCTTGGACAAAAAGGGACTTCCCCGATGAGGCGGGCGGACCCACGCCCACTTCCCGCCGGCGACAGCAGCGGCGTTCCTTGGCCTCCAAGACGGCTAAGGTGAGACCAGACCAGACCAGGCAAGACCATACGAGACGAGGCAAGACGCATCAACACCGAACCAGACCGGACGATACGAGACAAGACAAGACACGAACACCTTCCAGTCTGTCCCAGGAGTCCCCGAAGACGCCGCAAGACGATCCCAACACGGTCTCGGAGGCCGCCAAGACGCCTCAAGACGGCCCCTTGCAGACTCACCCAAGGCCCCACCAGGCACAAGTACTGAATTTTCTGGAGGTTCTGGTACGAACGTGTCATGCTCGCTTTTTTGGGGGTTTCTGGGTGTCCAAGACGGCCTCGGAGGCCCTCTGGATCGCCCCAAGACTGCCAAGATGATCTCAAGACGGCCCAGCTGGGCCCACCACGCGACTCCCAGGACGGCCCCAGAGTTAAGTCGGGCGTGTCCCTCTACAGGAGGACAGACAGACAGACAGACAGACAGACAGACAGACAGAGCCTTGCGTCCAGGTGGACGCGTTGGCAGGAAAAGTACAAGTGACCAAACGTCACTCTAAACGCTCGACGCACAGAGGTGTGGCCAAACGCCACACGAAGCACTCGAAGCACGCGGGCGTGAACAATAATAGTGTGGTGACAATTTCCCATTTTTTGACTATTCTGAGTTTTTTGTGTGTGTGTATTTCTTATGCTTCGTCCAACATCCGCCTGTAGGGGGACACGCCCGACCTAACCCGAGAGGTCGGTCCCCAAGGCGGCTCCGAGTCTCCAAAACAAAGCCCTGCTGGGCCCCAGGGGCCCTTCAAATGTCGAACAAGTCGTTGTAGGCCAGTGTGAGTAGCACCAAGAAGGCCCCCAGGGGCCCCCACGACACCCCTTGGAGGCCACCGAGAGGCCCCCGAGAGGCCTCCAACAGGCCCCCGAGAAGTCCTCAAGAGGCCCCTGAGAGGCCTCCAGGAAGCTTCACTAGGGTGGTGTAAGGGGTAACACCCTGCCTGAACTGGAAGAATGGGGTTGGAAGAGGAATCGCGCTAAACTACTCCGTTGCTCCTGCGGATTCCTGCCGTGCTGCTAGGAGGAGGAGCCACGGGCTTCAGTTTGCAAAGAAGCCAGCATCTGAAGGCTGTGTTGACTGACAACTTTCCCCCGTTTTCCTCATCCTCCATTGTCCCTGCTGGCTTCCCCCGCATGCCCTCCCTTCTTGTCACCCCTCCCTTCCTTTTCCCTGCTCCCTGCTCCCTCATCCCTCCGCTCGCTCATGCCTCCTTCCTCCTCCAACCCCGTCCCTTCTTCCCTTCTCCCTTTGCTTCTTTCACTCTCCCACCCCTCCTCCCCTGGCGGGTGGATCGGCGGGTTGGGCGGTCATCGGCAACGCCGCGGGGGTTTTCCTCGACGGTTGCTGGCTCTCTCAGCCCAAGGCCCCCTGGCCAGTAGATGAACACCCGCCTGGGGCTAGGGTGATAGAACAGGCCCGCCTCCCTTCCCTCCTCTCCTTCTCTCTCTCCGCACGCTCTCCCCCTCCGCCTCGGCCGCCGCGCGCCAGGGCCATCGGCAGCTCCTTGCCCAAGTATCCGCTCGAACTGGAACCAGGCTGTGGACGCCCCTACTTGCCCTGCCCCGAGAAGGCCAAGTCCAAGTGAGTGGCGCCGTGCCCTTGCCGCTTCTTGCTCTGCTCTCTCTCTCTCTCTCTCGCTCTCTTTCTCTTTCTCTCTCCTCCAATTCGTCCTCCTCTTCTTCTTCCTCCTCCTTCTCCGTCCCTCTCCCCCTCCCTCCCTCCGCCCCTCCCTCCCTTCCTCCTCCCTTTCCTTCCTCCCCCCTTCCTCTCTCCCCCCTCTTCCGTCCTCCGTTCCCTCCTTCCCCTCCTCCCTTCCAGGCCTTCCTCCTCGGTCCTCCCTGCTGCCCCTTGCTCCGTCCTCCCCCCCTCCCTCAGTACCACCGCCTGTGTCCCCTCCCTCCTCGGTCCTCCCTCCTCTCCTCCCTCCCCATTGCTCCCCTGCTTCTCTCCATCGCTTCTCCTCTTCGCTCCCGCTCCCCTCTCCCTCCCCTCCTCGTTTTCCCCCGCTCCTCGGTCCCCCGCCAGGGCGGGGCTGGGATCTTTGCCACCTCCTCCCTCCCTTCCTCCCCCGCTAGGGGGCCACATGCGAACCCTGCCCCTACCCCCCACGATTTCTGAGGGGGAGGGCGGGGTTCTCTTCTTTCCGAGACCTCCCGAGCGAAGTGAACCCCCCCCTCCCCCTCAGAAATCGTGGGGGGTAGGGGTAGGGTTCGCATGTGGCCCCCCACCCGCCCTCCTCGCGCAAGAGAGCGTGGGCGCCAGCCGATCGCCCCCCCACCACCCACGGCGGCTGGGCCCGCCCACGCACCAGGCGCCGGCGCTCTTCGCCGACGCGCTCTCTCTCTCTCTCTCTTTCTCTCTCTTTGCTTCGCGCCCCGCACTTTCTCACGCTGCACCTTCGGGGGACCTCGCCCGTCTTCCCAAATCGGTGTCTTCTCTCGTGCCCGACGCGGGCTCGGTGCGGACTCGACGCGGATTCGGCGTGGATTCGGCGCGGATTCGACACGGATTCGGCACGGATCCGGTGAGGCAGACACGGATTCGACGCGTATTCGACGTGGATAGGGCAACGACGGGGCAGACGAGGTCCCCCGAGGATGCAACATAAGATTTCCGCTGCCCATGCCGTTCGCCAACAGGCGTCCTCTTTCTGCTTCGCCCAGAGGAGGAGGAGGAGGAGGAGGCGGAGGAGGAGGAGGAGGAGCCAGGGGGAGGAGCCAGGGGGAGGAGGAGGAGGAGGAGGAGGAGGATGGAGGAGGAGGAGGAGGAGGAGGAGGGAGGAGGCGGAGGAGGAGAGGGGTGGAGGAGCGAGGAGGCGGGGAGGGAGTAGGAGGAGGAGGCGGCGGCGAGAGGAGGAGGCGGAGGCGGAGGAGGATCCAGGGGGAGCGGCGGAGCCAGGGGGAGGAGGAGAGGAGCCAGGGGGGAGGAGGAGGAGGAGGAGGAGGAGGAGGAGGAGGAGGGGAGGAGGAGGCGGCGGAGAGGCGGAGGAGGAGGAGGAGGAGGAGGAGGAGGAGGAGGGGAGGTAGGGAAGGAGGAGGAGGAGGAGGAGGAGGGAAGGAAGGAGGAGGCGGAGTCGGAGGAGGAGGAAGGAGGAGGGGAGGAGGAGGAGGAGGAGGAGGAGGAGGAGGCGGAGGGGAGGCGGAGGCGGAGCGGAGGCGCGGCGGATGCGGAGGGGCGGTGAGGCGGGTGAGGAGGAGGGAGGAGGAGGAGGAGGAGGAGGAGGCGGAGGAGGCGGAGGCGGAGGCGGAGGCGGAGGCGGAGGCGGAGGCGGATCAACGCGGCATAGGGAGCGGACGTCCGTCCACCCGCTCCCAGACGCCCGCGCGCCCCGCGCGCGGCCGTAGCGACGAGGCCCAGGACCCGACGCCCGCACGACCACCTAGGAGCCACGCAGGGATCCAAAGAGGGCGCGCCCACCCCGCTCAGGCCCGCGGGCCAGGCGGCACGGCAACCCCAGGAAGACCGAGGGGCAGGCCGCCCAGGGCCGCCCACACCAGATTTCGAGGGGGACCCAGCGGCGTGGGCGGATGGATCAGGCCCGACCTGGGCCCTCTCCACTTGCGCTCTCCCACGCTCCGCGCGCGCGCCGTCGCCCGCGGTCTCGGCCTGCTCACGGCCAGGCCCCTCCAGCGCCAGGCGCGCCGCCGCGCGCTGCCGCGGGTCGCCCTCGCGCTCCCCAGCGCCGCGGCAGGCGGCAAGGAGGTATGCCACCTTGGCGGCGAGGCCGCCGCGCGGGGAGCGGGAGCGCTCCCTCCTGGCGGCGCCGCCAGCGCCGTGCACCAGCGCGTCAAGGTCCAGGCTGGTGGCCGACGCCGCGGTCGCAGCCGCGCCCCAGGTCTCCGCGGCTGCTCCTGCCTCGTCCACGCCGCCACCGTGCACGCGAGCCTGCTGCTGCTGCTGCTGCGGCTGAGCGCGCCCTGGACCGCGGCCCGCTCTGCGTGGATCTCGGCGTGGGTCGCCGCGGGAATTATGGCCTGGATCTCGGCGCGGGTCGCCGTGGGAATTTTGGCCTGGATCTCGGCGTGGGTCGCCGTGGGAATTTTGGCATGGATCGCCGCCGCTGCTGCTGCCAGCTCTGCCCCTGGCCGCCGCGGCTGCTCCTGCCTCGTCCTCCCCGCCACGCCGCCCGCGAGCCTGCTGCTGCTGCGGCTGGTCGCGCCCTCCATCCTCTCGAGCCAGCTGCTGCTGCGGCTGCCCGTGCTCACGGCCCGTGGGGCGCGCGCTTTCGCCAGCGGCCTCCGCGCCATCCGTCGAGGCAGCAGGGCCACCGCAATCTCTCCCAGGCTGCGGCCAACTGGCGGATTCCGTCCTTGTGCCTTGGGGGCCCGCTCCCAGCGGGACTGGGCCCCCCAGGCTGCCCCCCACGCCAGCTGCCGCCTCCGCGTCCGAGAAGGCGTCGTCCGCCGCCGTGTCGGAGCCGTCGGCCCCGCCGCCCCGCCGGTTGGGGCCGCCGCCTCCGCCACCGGTGCTGCCTCCTCCTCGCCACCTCATGTCCTCGGCCGTCTCCGCGTCGCTGCCGAGGCGTCGCATGACGACTGCCACGCCATTCGCGATCTTCGGCGCCAGGCCAGCCCGCATGCGCGCGATGGCTGCGCTGCCCGCAGCCGAAGGCGGCGACTTGCACTCAAGGCTGAAGCTGCAAGCCCGCGCGGCGCGCAGGCCACGAGCGGCAGGCGCCTCTCCAGGTCGTCGTCGCGCACGGGGTGAATGACGACGAGGTCGTGCGCGGCGAGGCCGCGCTGCGCGAGCAGGTTGTTGGCCGGCACCGCGTCGCCGATGATGTTGCCAGGGCACTCCCCAGCGCGGTTGGTCCACCTGCAGACCTCGCACCATCGGGCTTCCCCAGGTCGCGCGCGCCAGCTGCAGGCCAACCGTGCGGCTGGTTCGCGTCGCTCGTGCGCCGTCCTCTGCGGTCGCTCCTTGCCGTGGGTGGTGTCGCCTCCGTCAACCCACGTGCCATCCGCGGTGCACCACATGGCGACGAGCTCGAGCTGCTTCCTCTCGAAATTGAGCCTGCGCGGTCCTCTGCAGGCGCGCGGCCTTGGGCGGCCGCGGCCTTGGCGGCCAGGTCCGCATAGTGGTTGCCCAGCCAGTCGCGGTAGCCGATGGCGCCGTCCGTGACCTGCCACCTCGTACGGTGAGCGGGGACCCAGCGCACGTGCACCTCGTTGCCCAGCCCGCTCTTCTCGTCCATGAGGACCCACGCCTGCCGCCACAAGTGCGCCCAGGAGTACCCGTGCGCGGTGGTGGTCGAACGACCTGCCTTGTAGAAGCCATCGCGCACGTACTTGGAGTCGACGACGAGGGTGACGCCCCCCAGGCTGAACCTCAGCGCCATGATGACCGCCATGAGCTCGCCCCCGTTGACGTCGACGTAGCCGCCGTCCAGTTGCCCCGCGACGGAGGCCAGGTAGCGGTCGGCGTCAGCCTGGAGGGCATCCACACCCCAGCCAACCGAGGTGAAGCCGTCGAAGTCGGCCTCGAACGCGGAGCCGTCCAAGAAGAGCTCGCCGCCAGGGAGCACCCCTCCTCCGTGGTTGCCGCGCCAGCAGACTTGGTCACTGGCCTGCGGCCTGCGCAGCCCTGGCGCCGTGGGCCACAGGCACCTTTCCAGCAGCAGCCTGACCTCGGGCTGGTGGCTCCTCGTCCTGAGCTCCGCGATGTCCCTCGGGAGCGTCAGCACGTCGCGCCAGCTGCTGCAATCGCAATGGCGGTGGAGCAGCGTGCCTCTGGCGCCGCACCGCAGGCAATCGGCGCTGGTCGCGAGTCCCTTCTCCTCCTTGCGCGCCTGGGGCCACTGCCCGTTGACGACCAGCGAGTGCAGGTATGCCCGCTCGCGCAGGGTGAGCCTGACCTTGGTGCCGACGGCGGCTTCAGCCCTCCTGTCCGCCACGCTGGTGACGCAGCCCGTCGAAGTGAGTCTGACGAGCGGCTCCAGCACACCTCCTCCAGCCAAATGGGCACAGCCTGGTGCCTTGCTTGCCTGCCTCCAGTGCCACCGCTCAATGGCGCGCCGCACCAGCTTGAGGACGACCCACGGGGAGGTGTCGAACGGCGCGAGGAAGACGCCCTCATACATCCTCCAGCTGTTGGCGGAGACGACGCCCCAGCCGATCCTGCGCAGCGAGAGCACCGTCGCGATGCAAGGGCCCTGGACGTGTGCCCACGTGACCGCGCGTGCGTCCTGCAGGCAGAAGACGACCATGTGGCGCGGCACCCAGCCCTCCCAGACCGCTCTGAGAAGCATCAGCACAGGCTTGCAAGTGGCCTCCACGACCGGGTCAAGCCCTGGCTGGAGCATCAGCGCGAGGGTCCTCGACTTGCCCGCGGCGGTGGTGGAAGCCGCCACGAAGGTGAGAGACCTGGCCCGATCCAGCTCGGTCCTGGCGCATCCCGTGATGGCCGTACCCTAGCCGATGCTCGGCTGCAGGGCGGTCTGCGCGATCCACTTGGCCGCCTGCTTCCTGGCCTTCGTCATCTTGGCGATCCTCACCCTCCTCAGCCGCTGCTGGGCCTGCTGCAGCCGCCCCGCGCGTACTCCTCGGCCCAGCCTCTTGCCGCCGCTGAAGTCGACGCCCAGGTTGCGCTCCTGCCCCGTGGCCTGCACGCCCAGCGGCTTCCTCAACCTCTTCTCCAGCTCCTGCCGCGACTCGGGGTTGTTGGCGAGGGCTCTGGACTTCCTGGTTGCGACGTGCAGGTCCGCGTTGCCAAGAAGCTCCTTGAGGCGCCTCGCCGCCGTTGCTACCTGGGCCACCGTGCGCTGCAGGCCCCCGACCCTCTTCAGGATGATGTCGTCCACCACGACCGACAGGGATACCGAGGGCACCAGCACCTGCAACCGGTCGAGGGCTCGAGCAGCAACATCTTGAGCATGAGCGTGGCGAGCCCGTCGCCAGGTAGCACCGCCTGCTCGGTGCTGATGGGGTTGCTCACCGCCTCGTCGAGCACCAGCCATCTCGGGGACCTGTACAGGCTGATCTGCAGCTTGAGCTGCCACAGCGGGAAGCCCGTCTTCACCGCCGCGCGGAGCAGGTGGCCGTGCTGCACCTGCTCGTACGCCTTGAGCAGGTCGAGGAGCACGAGCGCGGAGACCCAGCTGGAGGCGTCTCAAGCCTCGCGCCCTCGCGCCGAGGCCCACTCGCACTCGACCGCCTGCTGCCAGACCGCCCTCTCGCACCCCTTGCCCCTGGAGGCCCAGAAGTAGGGGCGGTCGTTCTTGCGTTCCCAGGCGTCCGCGAGCGGCTTGCGCAGCCGCGCCTGGACCCTGGCCAGCACGTGGATGATGGCGACGGGCCGAACGCCACCCAGCCGTTTGGCCAAGAAGACGATCTTGGTGCGCAGCTGTGGCCACTCTGCCACCTGCTCCACCGCCGCCAGGATGTCGATGAGCGCCTCGAGCCCCGCGTCGCTGAGCGCCAGGAGCTGCCTCGGCTTGATCGCCTCGAAGCTCGCCGCGGTGCCCTTCTTGAAGGGGCGCAGGCAGCGGCGCAGCTCCTCCACCGACGGCCGCGGAGGCCGCTCGCCCAAATCGGGCGGCCACTGCAGGTCCGCATGGTCGCTCTCGACCTTCCATTACTTGCTCCACTCGGCCTCGAGCTGCTCGAGCTCTGTGCCCAGGCCCGCGGGCCCGCGGTCGCCGCTGCAGGGGCTGCCCTGCCACCCTACCGGCACCCGGGTGACCGCGTGGAGGCCGGCCGCCCCGCCCTTACGCTGCGCGGCCACCCGCGCGTTGAACTTCCGCCCGCGCTCGGCGAGATCGCGGCGCGCGAGGTCGCTGGCGTGCTGCTTGGCGAGGTCAGCCATGGTCGCTAGCACCAGCGGGTCCCACAGCGCCACCGCGCCGTGTTGCAAGAATCTGAGCCACCCGCCAGCAGCGGCGCTGAGGCGGGCCTCGCAGTAGCTCCCCTCGACCTCCGCGTTGTGCTCCTCGAGCTCGGCCTCCTGCTGCTGCCCTCTGACCCTCTGGAGCGCCCTGGCCGCGAGCACGGGCAGGCGCTCTAGTGCCTCGAGCCGTGCACGCAGCGCGCTCCCATGGGCGGCGGCCCGCAGGGCGTTGACCACCCTGGCCATCCACGCCGCCTCAGGGGTGAGCCTCGGCGACCTCGCGTCCTGCACCCCGCTCTTGAGGACCTTCTTGGTGGAGAAGCCCTCGGCCCTGCCAGCGTGCCGGGAGCGCTCCTCGCTCAGCTGGTAGACGTCCAACCACTCCTCCTCAGCGCGCTGGAGGAAGGTGCCGAAGGCTGCGCTGAGGGCCTCCTTGACTTCGCTCTCGGGTCGCCCCTGTACGCCTCCCGCTGGCGCGCACCTCTCGCCCTCTCGGCCTTGGTGGGCCCGTGCCTCCTGCGGCTGGGTCTCGGCTGCAGCCCCTTCCCCCGCAACGGGTCCTGAGTATGCTGGCTCCCGAACAAACGCCTCCCCACGCGCCCTCGCTACTGCAGTTGCGTCCTCAGCCTCGGCAGGTGGCCTGGCAGGCGGGTGGTGCCCGTCCTGCTCGCCTCGACACTCGGGCTCCCCCTCGGGCTCCCGCAGCAGCCCGCAGCCTCGCGAGGCCTCCTGCCACTGCGCCCCCAGCTGCCTGCAGTGCTGGCCCAGGCTGGTGGCCGACGCCGCGGTCGCCAGGGCGGGGGGCGGCGGGGGCACGCTGCCGCATCCTGCGAGATCTTCGCCTGGATCTCGGCGCGGGTCGCCGCGGGAATTTTGGCCTGGATCGCGGCACGCTCTGCCTGGATCTCGGCGTGGGTCGCCGTGGGAATTTTGGCTTGGATCTCGGCGTGGGTCGCCGTGTGAATTTTGGCCTGGATCGCCGCCGTTGCGGCTGCCAGCTCTGCCCCTGGCTTCTGCGGCTGCTCCTGCCTCGTCCTCCCCGCCGCGCCGCCCGCGAGCTTGCTGCTGCTGCGGCTGGTCGTGCCCTCGATCCTGTCGAACCAGCTGCTGCCGCGGCTGCCCGTGCTCGCGGCCCTCGGGGGGCGCGCTCTGGCCAGCGGCCTCCGCGCAAGCCCCCAAGACGGCAGGGCCCTCGTTACCGCAATTTATCCCAGGATGCGGCCAACTGGCGGATGCTGTCCTTGTGCCTTGGGGGCCCGCTCCCTGCGGGACTGGGCCCCCCAGGCCGCCCCCCGCGCCAGCAGCCGCCTCCGCGTCCGAGAAGGCGTCGTCCGCCGCCGCGTCGGAGCCGTCGGCCTCCGCGTCCACGAAGTCCACGAGCGGCCTGAGCTGCCTCCGCACCTCCAGCTGCGCCTGCCTCCACCTGCGCGCGTGGTCCTTCACGCAGCACCCGTAGGGCCTGTCCACGGGGAAGGGCCTCACCACCTGCGCCACCTTGAAGGCCGCCCTCGGCCCCAGCGCGCCGATCTCGACCACGACTGGCGAGTGCGGGTGCACAGGTGAGGCGGGCACCACCTGGGCGCCCCGCGCTGCCAAGCCCTTGGGCACTAGGAAGAAGTCGATGACCCTGCCCGACACCGCGCACGTGGGGGCCGAAGGCCTGACGACCACCGCGTCGAACGTGGCGAGCATGCCGCCCTCGAGCAGCTCATCCTCCGTGAGGTTGAAGTCGCCGCCGACGACGAACTCCTTCTGGTACTGCTTGAGCCTCCTGGCCAGCAGCGTGAGCCCCTGCACGTTGCTAGCGTTGAGGCCAACGCCCGCCTCCAGGTAGACGTTGCCCAGCAACCGGCCTCCCCGCTGCGCACCTGCCACCCGACAGATGTGGATCCAGCCTGGCACGATCACGGCGCCTTGCTGGCCCTCTACCTCGGCCAGCCCGTGGGGCCGCCTGACCATAGTGATCAGGCCGCATGAGCTAAGCCCCCCAGCAGCTGATGGCACGGCTGGCGTGCCCCTCGCCCGCCAGCCCTGCGCGCGCAGCTGCGCCTCCGCGTCGCTGCTCCTGCCCTCCAGCAGCCTTGTCTCCTGCGCGAGGACTGCGTCGCAGTCCTGCGCCTCCTGCACCGCCAAGCACTTGTCCATGTTGCAGAACGAGTTCACGTTGATGGTGCAGAGCCTCCAGCTGCCGCCCCGACTGCTGGGAAGCTGGCGTGCCCACCACCTCCGCGGTGCGCACCTTCTTGGTCGCCTGCGAGGCTCGCTCCTCCATGAGCACCTCGGCGATCTTCCTCTTGTTTGGGTCGTCGAGTCCCGCGGTGAAGTCCTTCCAGGCTTGGTCCACGTTGCCCTCGGTGGCCATCGGCACAGCAGCCTGGGCCGCGGGCGCTGCAGCCGCGCTGGTGGCCGCCGCGGCCGCCTGCGGCGGAGGGGGCCCGCCGGTTGCCTCCGCGGGCGCTGCCGTCTTGGCGTGGTCTGCCAGGAGCCCGCCCAGCACCTCGCCGATCTTGGCCGCCACCGCGGGCGCCTCGGTCGCGCAGGAGGCGGGCGCCGCGTCGATCGCCGTGCGCAGCGCCGCCGCGGGCGCCGCCGCGGGGGCGGCAGCAGCCGCCGCTGCCGCCGCGGCCTCCGCCTCGGCCTGCTTGGCGGCCTGGGCAGCCACCGCCTCTCTGGCCTGGGCGGCTGCCTCCTCCTGCTCGCGGCGCAGCTGCTCCAGCTTCGTGCCCAGCTCCGCCATCTCGGTGACGGCGGCGAGGGCGCGCGCCTTGGCCTGCTCGAGCTGGCCCTCCATCTTCTTGACCTTCTGGGCCTTCTCGTCGGCCCGCACCTGCGCGGCCTTGACTTCCTTGATCTTGGAGAGGTCCCCGAGCCCGTCTTGCGCCACCCGCCTGGCCTGCAGGATCTCCCTCTTGGTCTTGGCGTCGAGCAGTTGGGCGGTGACCTCGAACTGCTCCTCGGCCATGCGCGCCAGTTCGAAGCGCACCTTCTCGCTGATGCCGCCGCCGCCTCCCCCTCCAGCGCCGCCTCCAGCACCGCCTCCTGCGCCTCCCCCGTCAGGCTTGCACCAGGGGGCCCGCCTGGGCGGCACGGGGGCGCCCTGCCCAGCACCGGCAACCCCAGGGCGACGAGGAGCGCGAGCAGGCGGCCGCGCGATGAAGTCCCCCAGCACCGCCGCGGGCCGTTGCGCCGCGGACCGCTTGCCCTTGCACCCCAGCACACGGCAGGTGTCGCGCTCCCCGAAGTTGTAGTAGCCGCAGCCCTCGCACGGGCAGTGCCAGCCTTGGTGCCCACCAGCGCCGCCGCGCCCTCGTCCTGACGGCGCCATCGAGCCCGCCGAGGACCCGTGGTGGGCGTCGAGGAGGACGGCCGCCTGGGCGAGGCGCGCCTGCAGCTGAGCCGACCGCGCCCCCTTCCAGGCGCGGATGAGGGAGCGCGCGCTGGCGCGTTGGCGGCGCGCACGCCGATGCCACGCTTCCTCCACGGAAGGCGCGATGGTCCCAGCCCGAGGAGAGCTCGCGACAGGCTGGCTGTCGCACCCAAAGCTCTCGGGCCGAAGCTGAGGCGGAGGCGGAGGCGGAGGAGGAGGAGCAGGAGGACCAGTGTACGTAAACCCAAGAGTCACCAACGATGTTGGAATACATCCTCCCCCTAAACTTCCTCTTCCACAGAGGGACCTGCCTCGTTGGAAAACAACCGTTTGAGGACCCTGAAGCTTGCCAAAACATGATTCTCGGTATTCCGACGCCACGGATAAACCTGACTGTTGCTTTTTGACGATCCTGAATCGTGCCAGAACGCCATTCCTGGGACCTCAACTCCGCGAATCATCTTAATTGTTGCGCCCTCAAAATCGTGAATCGTGGGAATCCGTGGAACTCTTGCACTTCTGTATCCAGAATGTGCGCGGCGCTTAGGCGAGAGCCACATTTTGCAAAGGAACCGCCCTCCATCCGTGGAACAGTGGCAAATTTTGAAAACGAGTGTGCGCGGCGGTAAGGCGAGAGCCACATTCTGAAAAGGAACCGCCCTCAATCCGTGAAGCTCTGGCGCTCAGGCGAGAGCCACATTTTGAAAACCATCCGCCCTCAATCCGTGAAGCTCTGGCAAATTTTGAAAACGAAAGTGCTCGGCGCTAAGGTGAGAGCCACATTTTGAAAACCACCCGCCCTCAATCCATGAAGCTCTGGCAAATTTTGAGAAAGAATGCGCGCGGCGCTAAGGCGAGAGCCACATTTTGAAAATCACCCGCCCTCCATCTGTGAAGCTGTTGTCATTTTTGAGCTTCAGGGCCATAAATGGTGAGGAAGTCTCAGGCGAAACGCCCGACCCGCCCTAAAAACTGGCCTCGGGGTGCGACAGGTGGAGGCGGAGGAGCCAGGAGGAGGCAGCACTTCCGCTGCCCACGCCCGTCCGCATCCACGCGTCGTCGAGGCCTCCCCCCCAGAACAGAGGCGGCCCGTGACACTCCTGCGTGCGCGACGGCGCGGCCCTCTGCTCGCTCTCCCTCCGCCCGTCGTCGCCCGCTGGCCGGGCCAGCGGCAGAGGCCACCGCTCGCCACTGCCAGCCTCCCTCGCTCCCCTCCTGCCTCCTGCTGCTGAGCTCCTCCTCCTCCTCCCTCCTCCTCCTCCTCCTCCTCCTCCTCCTCCCTCCTCCTCCTCCCTTCTCCTCCTCCCTCCTCCTCCTCCCTCCTGCCTCCTCCCCTCTCTCCTCCTCCTCCCCTCCCCTCCTCCTCCCCCTCCTCTCCTTCATCCTCCTCCTCCTCCTCTCTCCTCCCCCCTGTCTCCTCCTCCTCCACCTCCTCATTGCTCCCTCTCTCTCCCTCCTCCTCTCTCCTCCCCTCCTCCTCTCTCACGGGTCTCCCTCTACCTCTCTCCTCCCCCCTCCTCCTCTCTCCTTCCTCCTCCTCCTCACTCCTCTCCTCCCCCTCCTTCTCCTCCTCCTCCTCCTTCCTCCTCTCCGCCCTCTCCTCCCTCGCTTCCCTCTCCTCCTCCTCCTCATTCTCCCTCCTCCTTCCTCCCCTCCTCCTCTCCCTCCCTCCTCCTCTCTTCCTTCCTCCTCCCTCTCACTTCCTCCTCCTCCTCCTCCTCCTCTCCTTCCTCCTCCCCCTCCCTCCTCCTCCCCTCCCCCCGGGCTCCTCCCTCTCCCTCCGCCCCTCCTCCTCCCTCCTCCTCCCCCTTCCTCCTCCCCTCCTCCTCCACTCCTCCTCCTCCCTCCTCCTCCTCCTCCTCCTCCTCCTCCTCCTGCTTCCCCGTGCCCGTGCGACGCCTCGCTGGCTCGTGTAAGGCTCACGGCTTCCAGCGCGTATCACGACCTTGGCCAAACGAATGTACATGGCAGCGCGGCGTTCATCGTGGGATTCGCTACGCAGGGAGTGCTCCCGGGGTGCCTCTTCGCCATGTGCGGCCTACAAAGCGTTCTACTCTCGCCCTTCGACGCGATGTTCAGGCATACTGATCATATGAGTCGCTCGCTCGATGTCTACGCCGACGACATCACAATTGCTATCATTGGTGCTGCCAGTGCAATCGCCGAGTCCGCTTGTACGATGTTGCGTCTCCTGGTGCACGTTTTTTTTATTCAGCTGGTGCTTCTGTCAGCTAGAAAACATGACGGTCACTAGTAGTCATCCTCGTCTTGGGCGTCTTGTGACTAACCGGCTTGGATCCCTGGGGTACCAGTACGCCACGGCGTTGGAAGTCTTAGGCACTGAATTGTGTGCTCAGGACGCCCCCTTAAGTACGCTCGCCTTCGCAAAATAATCCACAAGGCAGGACAACGCATACCCTGCTTCTAGATTCGCGCAGCAGGCGCTTCCCTCAGCTATGCAGTATGGAGTTGGGGTGCACGGCGCCCCCCCGCAGCTTGTTGATAATGTGGGAGGGACCATGCGCAACAGCTAGTATACCCCAGGGGCTACGACATCGGCCTGGCTTACATCATGTCTCCAGGGCTCGAAGTTCGAGGACCCCCAGATATCATGCTGGACCCAGCCGGTTTGCCAATGGGCCTTACTAGTCAGGGATAGAGGTATCAGGCGTGACATCTTGCAGAGGGCCTGGCCAAACCAAGTCTTCCGCATCCTCCAGGACGATCGGCCTTGGCAGAGAGTTTGTGGCACCATTGGTGCCATGCTGCTTTTTCTACGCGCGCTTGGATGGAGATCCACGTCTGCGTGCTTGCTTGCTTGTTACCGACAGGGGTGAGCGCCCTGAGTTGCGAATTGTTATTCCCGCTACATTTCGAGACCTTGCTCGAGCTGCGGGTGTTAGAAAGATGTGGACCAGATGGGCGTCTCGTTGAGCCCCGCTGATGAGGGCATGGGCTCCAAGGGACCCTTAGGGTATTGGATGGAGCCCATTACAGGTCTACTCCGTGGACGCCTACCCCACTGACAGGAACCTGGAGAACCCAATGACGATGATGATGCTCGTGAGTGTTCTTGGAAACCCTCGGTTTTGGAGGCTGGGCTCCTAAGGGCCATTGTCGGGGGAGGGTTGTGGTCGCCGCATCGTTTATACATAAATGGATATGCACGCGCTTCATGCTGTCCTGGGTGAACGTGTGATGTATGTAACAGTTCTCATATCACTTGGGAGTGTCCGTCCCGTCAAGAACAACAGACGCACGCTCTTGCTAGCATCTGTTTGCGTGGTCAACCGCCTCGCACTCGAGGCTCTTGGTTCTGGAACCGTGGGCTTGCGCCACAGTCATGATTTCCGCCGCTGGCGCCTCGTGATGGCAGTCGACACTGGCATGTGCTCTATGGTCCTCTAGGTCAGGTCACGAACTACAGTTGCACCGACGGGGCTTGCAGGAAATTGTGGTACTGGCCAGGGCGGGGTGATTGCGATATATTCAGCTTGTGGTTTACGGATCCCTTCCAGGATCAGTTCAGAGCCCACCCCGTGCTGAGCTATATACGTTTCTACAGGTTTTGGAAGTCGCCATTCTGCCTATTCGTGTTGTCGCTGATTTCTGCGGCCTGGTTGAAGGCTTGGATTTGGGCTCTCTGTTTATGCGTGGTCCTCGGCGGCCAAGCGCGGATGTTTGGGAGGCCATCTGGCGAAACATTGACCACCGCGGCGGGGCCGGGGAGAGGCCTTGCAGATTCTGCACGTACGAGGCCACCAGAACGGGAACTTCGTCGAGGCCCGCTCGAAATGCTGGGCGGACTTCGCCGCGCGGTGTGGGCGCGACCTCCGCAGAGTATACGCCGCATCTCTCAAAGCCATGCGTATTGCGCGCAAACCTGTGTGTAGCGTGATATATTGGCTCGTGCGTGCACGTACACATCACGCAGCTTTTGGTCGCGCTTCGACGTCCGAGCGGCCTCGGGAGCTGTGCAGACCGAAGGCAGAGCGTTCTGAGCAGCCAGCTGTGGAGCATCACCTGCGCCACGTCTTTACCCGACAGCGCCCAGATGTCTGGCGTTGCGATTTTTGTAAGAAAGAGGTCAGGAGCGACAAACAGCGGCGGCGTTTCCTCAATTGGGTTTGCCATGCTCGTGTGTCTACGGCCCCTCTCCTGTGGAGGAGAGGCCCAGCCGGGTTCGCGGCGAGTCTGGGTCCTCTTGGGAGCGTCGGGTTCTTGGCCGTGCTGACGTTGATGCCGTGCGTGCTCGCTCGGTCTCGCCCGTCACTGGCAGCGTCCGACAGCGGGCGGCTTTCAATCCTGCAGTGCGTTCTCGGGGTGCTTTCCACCTGGCGTCTGCAGCCCAGGCCGTCCACGCCCAACCTCAAGCTGCGCCCCCCTCCACGCGTCGATGTGCTGGGCCGCGGCCAGGCAGGGGGAGGTTCGCTGATGCGACGATCCCTGCTACAGTCCTGCCGACAAGAGGCATGGTGATGTCATGCCACGCTCGAGGCCATTTTCCTTGCGTTTCCCCAGGTCGAGTTGTCCTATGCGTGAAGTGCGGTCGTGATGCGATTGGCCAGGCTGGCCAGCTGCTACTAGATTGTTCCCCCGCAGTTCCTCCATGGGAGCGCGCCGGGCGAAATCGCGAGCTTTTCCTGGACAGTTTTCGCCCCTCGCACGAGGGGGGCGCCCAGGATTCAGGATAATTCCCGAACCCGCTGCTCGCTGTCAGTGATCCCGAAACCTTGTGGTTGCGACTCTTGCGAGCCTGAGTTCAACGGAGGTCCGCTCTCTCATGGCCCGCCACAACTCTTTTTTTTTTTTTTGTTCTCGGCGTCGGCGGTCGGCTGTCGGAGCGTCGGTGCGAGAGAGGGGCTAGCGCGCGCGCGCCCTCGTGCCCGCCCAGCGCCCCCGACTTCTTCCAGGGCCGCCCGCCGCCGCCGCCGCCGTCTGCCTGCTGCCGCTTGCCTCCCCGGGATCCCTTGGGTGTGGGGGGTTTGCGCGTGCGTGGCATCGAGGGGCTGGGCGCTCCTTGCCTCTTGTCCTCATTTCTCGGCTTGTGCGCCTGCGCGGCCGCTCCGCAGCGTCGTGCCCCTTCTCCTCGCGAAAAAATCATGTCTTCCCTCCTCCTCCTCCTCTTCCTCCCTCCTCCTCGCCCTCTCCCTCCTCGTCGCCTACCCCTCCCTCTCCTCCTCCCCGCTGCCTCTCTTGCCCCCGCTTCCTTCCGCCCCTCGCCCCCCCCCCCCCCCGCCGGGCTCCGGCGCCCGCGGTCCGCGGAGGCGCGCTCCGCCGCCCGGCCCTCGCGCCTCCAGAAATGAGGGCCGTGCGCGGATGCGACGTCGTCGTCGTCGTCGACGACGACCACGACGAACGCGACGACGACGGCGACGACGATGGCGACGACGACGACGACGACGCCCGCGACGAACGCGACGACGACGCCAACGACGACGACAACGACGACGTCGACGACGGCGACCGCGACGACGACGTCGACGACGACGACATCGACGACGACGACGACGACGAGCGCGACGACTGTGATGACGACGACGACGACGACGGCGGCGACGACGACGACCGCGACGAGCGCCACGACGATCGCGACGATGACGACGACGACGACCGCGATGACGACGACGACCGCAACGACCGCCACGACGACGACGATTTCGGCGACGACGACCATGACGACCGCGACGACGACGACGACGACCGCGACGAGGACCGCGACGACCGCGACGACGACGACGACCGCGACGACGACGACGACCGCAACGACCGCCACGACGACGACGATGTGGGCGACGACGACCGTGACGACCGCGACGACCGCCACGACGACCGCGACGACCGCGACGAGTGCGACGACGAAGACGACGTCGACGCCTGTGACGACCGCGATGACGACGACGTCGACGACGACGACCGCGACGACCGCGACGGCGACGACGACGACGTCGACGACGACGGCGATGACGACGTCGACGACCGCGACGACCGTGACAACGACGTGGACGACGACGTCGACGCCCGCCACGACCGCGACGACCGCGACGACGACTGCAACGACGACGACAACGACGACGACGGCGACGACCGTGACGACGACTACGACGTCGACGACCGCGACGACGTCGAAGACGATGATCCCGACCGCCGCGACGACGACGAGGACGTCGTCGACGACGACCGCGACGACCGCGACGACGACGACGACCGCGATGACCTCGAGAATGACCGTGACGACCGCGACGAGGAAGACGACGACGTCGACGTCGACGACGACCGCGACGGCCACGACGTCGGCGCTGATGCCGACGACGTCGACCGCGACGACGACGACCGCGACGACGACGTCGACGATGACGACGACGCCGACCTCGATGGTCGCGATCGAGGACGACGACGATGACGACAATGACGACAATGACGACGAACACAGGGACGACGGCCGTTACGACGACTACGAGGACGTCTACGACGACGACGGTGACTACCATGACGACGAGGGTGAAGACGAGGAGGAGGATGAGAATGTTGACGATGATGATGCTGATGATGATGCTGATGAAGCTGATGGTGGTGGTGATGATGATGGACATGATGGGGATCATTGTGATGAATGTACTTCTGATGATGGTGATGTAGAGTTGGTGATGATGATAACGGGGCTGATGATGATGGCGTCGCTGATTATTGTGATGATGGTGGTGCTGCTGCTGATGGTGCTGATGATTTGATGATGTTGCTGTTGCTGATGGTGGCGATATTTGGCGCTGCGGATGACGGCCATGATACTGATTGCGACGGCGGCGATGACGGCGATTATGGTGATTACCGTTGATGATGGGGCTTGTGCTGATGTTAATGCGGAGGAAGTCGACGCCGTCGTTCTCCTTCTCCGCTTTCTTTTCAGCCCCCTGGGATTCGGGGGCTCTGGGGGGGAGCGTTGGATGAGGGAGTCGAACGATGAAGGGGAGTAGCGATGGGCGAGGATTGATGAGGAAGGAGAGAGGAGGGAGGGGGATGAGGGGGAGAAGGAGGAGGAGGAGGAGGAACAATACCAGAGTAAAGTCAGGATGCGGCGGCGATGCTGCAGCACACCCTCCGGAAGCCCCTCCCCCCCTAGAAGCTCCTACAGTCCAGCCCTCTCTGCTGCGGCAGGCGCCCTGCAGTCCTTCCCTTTCTGCTGTGGCAGGCGCCGCGTCGAGCGTCGAGCGCCTCACGGGCCTACCGTTCAGGGTGCGAGGCCAGTTTCAGAACGCAGTTGCACCCCTGTATACAGATGGACTGCGGCCACGGGCCAAGAGATCAAAGGAAGCGTCCCGCGAGAGCCCCGTTTGGAAGAGGAGCCGCCCTGCCGTTTGCGTCACGGTTCCAGTGGTTCCCCGAGCAGTGATTGCTCCGGCGTGTTTTTTGTGCTAGCCAGCGTGGACCCCACGCCGTGTGTTTCTAGCAATCGATGTGCTACAATGTATGTGGAACAATCTATGTGCTTCACTCTATGTGGTACAATTCATGATTTGCAGTCTAGGTTTTGAAATTTATGCAGTGCAATCTGTGTGGAGCAATATGTGTTGTGCAATGCATGTGGTGCAATTGACCAATGCGCACTTGTGAATTGTCACTTCCACTGCTCGCGCAATCCTCCCACCCACCCACCCATCCGTAACTTGGCCTGCAAAACCCATGGGGCGGCGACTGCGCTGACTTCTTGGCGCTGGCTGGCGCATTGCTGCGGCCACGCTAGCGCGCGCAGGCTTGCGCGCAGAGCGGCCAGGAATTCTGGCGCGACTGACGCGGCCGCGGCGGCGCTGACCGCTGTGGACTTCCCAGCGCGTCTCACAGGCCGCGCTGGCGCTCGGGCATTTCAGTGCGAGTCGGTGGCTTAGGCGGGCGCGGCATCATGGTGACGTCGGCAGCGGCGAGCACAATGATGATTCATATGCTGGTGACGATGATGCCGATGACGACAGCGAGGCCAACGACGGCGCCGATGCTGATCGCGCCAAGGGCGATGATGGTGTCCACGTGTCGGTGATGAAGGTTTTTGGGAGGGAGTTCGGCATGCGCGCGCGGCTGGCGGGCGCGAGTGGCCCGCGCGGTCTTGTTCGACAAGGACAGTGCCCCTGCAAACAGGCGCGCAAGGGCGGTCGGCAGATTTCGGCACGCGTCGCGCGACGGTCCCGCTTGGTCGCGTTTGAGGCACATGGTGGACATCCATGGGTGTCCGCAAGAATGCGCAAAAACGCGCGCACTTATTCGAATCTTTTTTCTCGGGAAGTTTGATTGTGAAATTCTGTCGAGGCCTGTTCTTAAATAGTAATGGAAGCATGCGCGCGCGACGACGCGCGCGTGTCGACTTTCTCATTCTTTTGTGCGAGGGGTTCTGGAAACTGGTATTTTGTGAACACGATTGCTCGCGCATGGTGTTATTTGATAAGGGGCGCGGGATGTTTATAAGGAGCGATGGGGCGCAATCGTGTATAAAAAACATTATCCCAGAGGGGAACACATAATTCTGGGGTGGAGGGGTGGGGGGGAGGGGGTTGTAGATCCGAGTACGTTGCTTGAGGCGATAATCTATGTGATGCAAACAATTTCCGTTCGCAGTGAGTTGTCAGCTCCTCTTTTAGCGCAGTCGTCCCACACGCCCACTTGCAACTTGGTTTGCAAAGCCCATGTGGTGGCGATCGCGTTGATTTCTCGGCGCGTGGTGGCGCATCGCTGCGGCTGCGCTAGCGCGCGCAGGCTCGCGCACAGAACGACCAGATAATTTGTCTGGCGCTGCGTTCTGGCAGCGTCGACAAAGGCATACGTCATTATGATGGTAGCGATGCCGGTAACGATGACGACGATGACGACGGCAAACAAAACCAACGACGGTGCCGATGCTAATCGCGCCGATCACGATGCTGGTGTGCGCCTGTCGGTGATGAAAGTTTTGGGGGAGTCTCGACATGTGCGCGCGGCCGGCGGGCAGGAGGTGCCCACATGATATTCTGCGACAGGATCGTTCTCCCCCCCCGCACGCGCGCATGGGCGTTCGAATGATTTCGATATGCGCGCGCGGTTGGCACGTCCGGTGGATTGTGATGAACACGTTGAAAGAATCAATGGCTTCCGCAAAACTTCGCAAGAACGCGCACATTTTTTTGACTCATCGCGGTGCAGAGCCATGTTGTTTCATGCTTTCGATACACTCGATTTTGGCATCCGTGCGGGAGCTGCGGTTTTTGAACAAAATCGTCCGCGCGAGAGTTGTCACTTGGCAATGAGTTCTTGCAAACGGATGGCTTGTGTCAAACGAGTGTGCGCGCATAGTGTTGCACTACTTGGTGAAGATGAGGGCCTTGTTGGGATGGTATGGGTGCATATCTGAAATCAGCGATGGGGCAGAGTGACTTGTAAGTTGAACGTTCCCAGGGGGGACTGGTGACCCCAGCTCAGTCCATTTTTGGGACAGTATGTCGCGCAATGTAGGTTGGGCAATCGATGGTGTACAAATAATGCTGTGCAATCTATGTAGAACAATGTAGGTGCTGCAACCACTATCGTGTAGTCTCTGTGGTGCAATGTATGTGACGCAACATGTATTATGCAATGTCTGTGATGCAAAGTCTGTGGCATATTCAATGTGATGTGCAAGACATGCGGGGCAATCTGGGTGGTGCAATTTCGGTGGTGCAATCTTAGTTGTGCAATTCATGTTGTGCAGCCTATGTGGTGCGCCAAGTGTTTTGCATTATACGTGGTGCAACTGATGTTGTGCAATCGATGTCGTGCAATCTATTTAGAGTAACCTATGTGATGCAACATCTGTTTGCAATACATATGGTACAATACATGTGGTGCTATCTAAGTGGTGCAAGTACGGATCCATGTTCATTAGTGAATTGTCAACTCCATTGTTCGCGCAATCGTCCCATCCGCCCACACCTCGTCGTCACCCCATCGTTCAGAATTCGCAAGAAGGCCCGCGCAACCTTTATCATCATACCTAACCGTGTGATCTCTCACTGCATTGTTTCGACCGATCGACCGTGCCTAGGTGTGCTGGGATGAGTCGGTGCACTGCCTCGGTGTGCTGGGATCCGTGTTCTGGGATTTGTGTGCTAAGATGTGTCGGACGTGCTCGGCTGTGCGCTGGGGGCTGGGATGCGTGGTGTGTTTTGCTGAACTGCGTGCTGGCCGTGGCCCCCCCTGGTTGTGTTGGGATGTGTGCTGGCATGTGTCGGTGTGCGCTGGGGGTGCTGGGATGTGTGGGTGTGCTGTGATGTGCTGGGATGCGTGTAGGGAGGTGTGCTGGGTGTGCTGTGATGTATGGCTGGCTGTCGCCCCTGCGGGTGTGCTGGGACGTGTGCTGAGATGTGTTGGTGCATTGCCTCGGTGTGCCGGGGTGTGTGCAGACCGCGGCCCCCCTGGGAGTGCTGGGGTGTGTGCTCGGTGTGCTGAGGTGTGCGGACGTACTCGGCTGTGCGTTGGGGGTGCTGGGATGTGTGGTTGTGTTGTGATGTGCTGGGACATGTGCTGGGATGTGTGTTGCCTGTGCTGGGTTGCGTGGGTGTACTGTGGCCCTCTTGGGTGTGTTGGGATGTGCGCTGGCCTTGCCCCTCCCCTGGGAGTGCTGGGGTGTGTGCTCGGTGTGCAGGAGTGTGCGGACGTATTCGGCTGTGCGCTGAGGGTGCTAGGATGTGTGGGTGTGTTGTGATGTGCTGGGATATATGGTCCAGGGCTTGGGCCCCCCCCCCAATGCTGATGCCATTGGCCCCCCCCCCCCCCGCGCGATGGTCCCCCCCGCCCCCCCCTGTGGGCGTGGCGTGGTGCTGCGCTGCGGTGCCCCCCCCCCCCTGTGGATGTGGTGTGGTGCTGTGGTGGTTCAGAGGTGGGCGTGGCGTGGTGCTGCGCTGCGGTGCCCCCCTCCCCCCCCTGTGGATGTGGTGTGGTGCTGTGGTGGTTCAGAGGTCGTCGTCGTCGTCGTCGTCGTCCTCGTCGTCGTCGTCGTCGTCGTCCTCGTCGTCCTAGTCGTCGTCGTCGTCATCGTCGTCGTCGTCGCCGTCGTCCTCATCGTCGTCGTCGTCGTCGTCGTCGTCGTCGTCGCCGTCGCCGTCGCCGTCGCCGTCGCCGTCGCCGTCGTCATCGTCGTCATCGTCGTCGTCGCCGCCGCCGCCGTCGGCGTCGTCGCCGCCGCAGCCGTCGTCGTCGTCGTGGCCGTCGTCGTCGTCGTCGTCGCCGTCGTCGTAGGCGTCGCCGTCGCCGTCGCCCTCGCCGTCGCCGTCGCCGTCGTCGTCGTCGTCGTCGTCGTCGTCGTCGTCTGGGACCATACCATCTGGGGGGGGGCCCGAGGAATCCTGGGACCATACCATCTGGGGGGGGGGCGTGGGCCCGGAGCCCGGGATCATATGTGCTGGGATGTGTGCTGAGTGTGCTGGGATGTGTGGGCGTAACTGTGGCCCCCTTTGGTGTACTAGGATGTGTGCTGGGGGTGTTGGGATGTGTGCTGGGTGTGGTGTGCAGGGATGTGTGGGTGTACTGGGATGTGTGCAGGGTGTGGTGTGCTGGGCTGTGCGTTGGGTGTGCAGGGTGTCCATGGCTCCTCCCTCCCCCCGTCCCTTTCTTCTTCCGACCGACCGTGCTCCCCCCTTTACCCCCCGTGGCCCCCTCCCCTGATTCCGACCGACCGTGCCCCCTGCCTCCCCCCGTGGCCCCCGCTTCACCCCCCCCCTCCCTTTCTTCCGTCCGACCGTGCTCCCCCTCCCCCCCCATGGCCCGCGTCCCTTTCTCCCGGTCGACCGTGCCCCCTCTTCTCCCCCCTCCCCACCATGGCACCCGCTTCACTCCCCGCCCCCGTCCCCTTTCTTCCGACCGACCGTGCCCCCCCCTCTACCCCCATGGCCCCCTTCCTTTTATTTCGACCGACCGTGCCCCCCTCCCCGCTTCCCAACCGTGGCTCCCCGGCCCCCCCCCAGCCCCCCTCCCGCCTATTCCGACCGACCGTGCCCCCCCTTCCCCGGTAGCCTTCTCCTCATGTGCCGGCCGGCCGTGCCCCCCCCGCTGTCTGATTGTGCCCCCCCCCCTCCCCCGCCCCTGTCACTTTATTCCGACCGACCGTGCCCTCCCCCGATCCCCTCGTGACCCCGCCTCCTCTTACTCCGACCGACCGTGCCCCCCCCTGTCCGACTGCTCCCCTCCCCCTCCTCCTCCCTCAGCCCCTGTCACCCTATTCCGACCGACCGTGCCCCCCCCCCCTCCCGCTCCCCCCGTGGCCCGCCTCCCTTTCTCCCGGCCGACCGTGCCCGCGCCCCGCTGCCCGACCGTGACCCCCCGCTCCCCCCCCCCGCCCCCTTCCTGTCATTCCGACCGCCCCGTGACCCAGCCCCCCGTTGCTCCGTCCGACCGCGCCCCCCCCCGCTGCCCGACCGTGCCCCCTCGCTTCCGTTCTCCCGCCTTTCCCTTCATTCCGACCGACTGTGCGCGCCCCTTCCTTTCGCGCCCCCCTCTTTGATTTCGACCGACCATTCCCCCCCCCGCTGCCCAACCGTGGCCCCCAGCTCCCCTCCCCCCGCTCCTGTTCCTTTGATCCGACCGACCGTGCGCCCCCATTCCTCGCGTGGCCCCCCTCTCAGTATTCCGGCCGACCGTTCCCCCCCCCCGCTGCCCGACCGTGCCCCCCCCCCCTCTGCCCGACCGTGGCCCCCCGCTGCCCCCTTCACCGCCCCCCTTACTTCCAACCGACCGTTCCCCCCCTCCCCGTGGCCCCCCTCCCTTTATTCCGACCGACCGTGCCCCCCCTGCCGCGCGACCGTGCGCTCCCGTTCTTCCCCCCCCGCCCCGCGCTCTTGCAGACTCTTGAAAGAAAGCATGCGCTCGAGCTCGCGCAGATTCTCCCGAAACTTGGAATTTGTTGTTCATTTGCTTCGTTACTATAAGTATTGTTATTACTATTCATTAGTATTAAAAAGATGAGTTTCCGCATTTCGATGATATGCTACCAGACGGGCCTCTCGCGCGCGCGCGTATCGAAATCGTTCAAACGCCCTTTCGCGCGTGCTATCGCAGGAGTCCCATGCAAGAACGGGACGACGTGCACTTTCGCGCGTTGTCGCGCGCGCGTGCCGGAATTCTTCAACAACGTTAGGTTTCGCAGGGGTTGCAGACAACGAGTGTACCGAAAGCATATACATCCGTGGTTTTGTACCAACAGTGTTAGGCAAGCCTGCGCTGGCGGTCTTGTGGAGCTTTAAGAAAAACGAGGGTTTCCAACATTTTCAACCCATTCTGCCAAAACGGGCTTCTCGCGCCGCATGTCGAACTCATTCGAGCGCCCCAGCGCGCGTACAGGGGGGGCACGATCCGTGCCAAATAGTACCACGCGCGTCGCTCGCGCGCGTCGACCGCGCGCGCATATCGAACTCCTTCAAAAACCGCAATCGCCGACGCGAGGACATCATCATCGCTATCGGCGGGAGTGATCAACATCGGCGCCATCATGGCGTTGCCGTCGTCATCGCCACCATGCCACCATCATCGCTACTTCAGAATCGTGCCTACCGTTGTCGGTTTCGCCATGATGCCGCGCCCACCCAAGTCACCGAATCGCACTGAAGGGCCCGCTGGGGAGTACCCAGTGGTCAGCGCCACCGCGGCCGCGTCGATCGCGCCAAACTAGCTGGCCGCTGTGCGCGTGAGCATGCGCGGGCCAACGCGGCCGCAGGGATGCACCAACCAGTGCCAAGCACTCATCGTATTAGCTGCCGCATGGGTTCGGCGGACCACGTTGCGGGTGAGTGGGTGGGATGTTGGCAAGAGCGTGGGATTTGCCAACTCGTTTGTGAAAATGAGTTGCGCCGCGTAGGTTGCGCCACCGAGTTTGCCCCACGCAGCTTTCACCACGTATCTTGCGCCACATAGAGCACCACCTGGCTTGCATCATTCGTTTAATTCCTTATCTAAAAAGACAATAGGCTCTACCCCCCCCCGGCGTTGTCGCCCCCTTTTCGGATATGTAAATCATGTATGATTCTGACCACATGTCCCTCCTAAATATGAATTTGCACTATCCCAGGGGGGCCGGGTCCCCCCCCTGAGGTTTCCATGTTTTAAAAAATACAATAATGCGGTGACGTATTTTGTTATAACATTGCACTTGTTCACGAATCCCTTTCAAACAATAGGACGAAGTGCACGCGCGCGCCGTCGCGCGCGCATGCCGAAATCCTTCAAAAACATTAGGTGTTGGAAGGATTTCGCAATCGAGTTTCCAAACAGCCTACAAGAACACAGGGTTTCGCAACACTGACTTGCTTAAAAAACTTCCGCGCGAACTCTTGCGAAATCTTAAGAACACCATAGGTTTTTCAAGATTTTCACAAAATGCTACCAAACGGGCTTCGCGCGCGCATGTCGGAATCTGTCGAACGTCCTTGCGCGTGTGCCGTCGCGAGAATCCTCTGCAACAAATGGGACGAAGTGCACACGGGCGCGTCGTCGCGCGCGTATGCCGAAAACCTTCAAAACCCCTCGGTTTCGGAAGGATTTCAAAATCGTGTGTCCAAAAGGCATACAAAACCCAAGGTTTCGCAACACGGATTTTCAACAAAAGCGTGCGCGCGCGCTTTTGCGTCGTCGTCGTCGTCGTCGTCGCCGTCGTCGTCGCCGTCCTCCCTCCTCCCGCGTCGTCGTCGTCGTCGTCGCCTACGTCGTCCTCTGTCTGTCCTCGTGTTCGTCGTCGTCGTCCTCTTTGGCGTCGTGGTGGTTTCCGTCGTCGTTGTCGCCGTGGTCGTCCTTCCTCCTCCCTCGTCGTCGTCGTCGAGGTCCGTCGTCGGCGTCTCGTCGTCATCCCTCCTATTTCGTCGCCGTCGTCGTCGTCGTCGTCTTCCCTCCTCCCTTGTCGTTGTCGTCGTCGGCGTCGCCGTCCTCCCTCCTTCTTCGTCGTTCGCGTCGTCACCGTCCTCCCTCCTCCCTCGTTGTCGTCGTTGTCGCCGTCGTTGTCCTCCCTCCTCCCTCGTCGTCGTCGTCGTCGTCTTCGTTGGCGGCGTCGTTGTCGTCGTCGTCGTCGTCGTCGTTGTCTTCGTCGTCGTCGGCGTCGTCGTCGTCGTCGTCGGCGTCGTCATCGTCGTCGTCTGCGTTGTCATCGTCGTCGTCGTCGTCGGCGGCGTCGCCGTCGTCGGTGTCGTCGTCGTTGTCGTCGTCGAAGTCGTTGGAGACGTCGTCGGTGTCGTCGCAGTCGGTGTCGGCGGCGCCGCCGTCGTCGTTGTCGCTATCGTCGTCGGCGTCGGTGTCGTGGCCAAGTGCCATGTCGTACCTACCGTCACGGTCTTGTCTTAAGAGGTTTTGCGACCAAGTTGCGGGCGGGAGGGTGGGATGTTTGCACGAGCAGTGGGGAGGACAGCTTCAAGACGGTCAAAGTGGGCTCCCGCCGCATAGATTCCCCTTTCTAAAAAGAGAATAGACCCTACCCCCCCCGGCGTTATCGCCCCCCCCTTTCGGGTATGTAAATCATTGTTGATTGTGACCACATGTCCAATCTAAATATGAATTTAAACTATCCCAGGCGGGCTGGGTCCCCCCAGAGGTTCCCTGGTGAAAAACAATATGCGGTGACATTTTTTGTTTTAACATAGCACGTTTTCACGAATCCCTTGCAAAAAATGGGACGAAGTGCGCACGCGCGCGCCGTCGCGCGCGCATGCCGAAATCCTTCAAAAACCTTAGGTGCCCGAAGGATTTCGCAGTCGAGTTTCCAAAAACATGCAACAGCACAGGGTTTCGCAACACGGATTTGCTAAAAAAGCTTCCGCGACAGTTCTTGCGAAATCTTAAGAAAACCATAGGTTTTTCAACATTTTCACAACATGCTATTAAACGGGCTTCGCGCGCGCATGTCGAAATCTGTCGAACGCCCTTGCGCGTGTGCCGTCGCGAGAATCCTCTGCAACAATGGGACGAAGTGCACACGGGCGCGTCGTCGCGCGTGTATGCCGAAAACCTTCAAAACCCCTTCGGTTTCGGAAGGATTTCAAAATCGTGTGTCCAAAAGGCACGGATTTTCAACAAAAGCGTGCGCGCGCGCGTTTTTGCGTCGTGGTCGTCGTCGCCCTCCCTCCTCCCGCGTCGTCGTCGTCGTCGTCGCCGCCTACGTCGTCCTCTGTCTGTCCTCGTGTTCGTCGTCGTCGTCCTCTTTGGCGTCGTGGTCGTTTCCGTCGTCGTTGTCGCCGTGGTCGTCCTTCCTCCTCCCTCGTCGTCGTCGTCGTCCGTCGTCGGCGTCTCGTCGTCGTCCCTCCTATTTCGTCGCTGTCGTCGTCGTCGTCTTCCCTCCTCCCTCGTCGTTGTCGTCGTCGCGTCGTCGTCCGTCGTCGGCGTCTCGTCGTCGTCCCTCCT
>CAUYUJ010015361.1:142500-147500 GCA_963575745.1 Prorocentrum cordatum
CGAGGGGGGAGGAGGAGGAGGAACAGGAGGAGGAGGAGGTGGAGGAGGAGGAGGAACGATGTTGCCTCCCTCCGAATGTCATTTCCATAGGTCCCACCTGTATGTGTAGTATTACTCTTCTTGTTATTCTTCTCCTTTTTCTCAGTTTTGTTATTCTCATTATTGGTATGCTTGTTTTCTTTTTTCATACATTCATCATAAGATCTCTTCTCATTCATACAGTCATTAACTTACTTACTGTTACCCCTCAAGGCACTATCATATGTTTATTCATGCATGTATTGCTAGCAACTACTATCATTTCCATTACACTTTCTTAGTTATTGTTATTATGAGTCTTAGTATGTTTTCTGGTTCAAGCGTTTTGGTTTTCATACTTCCCACTGTTACTTTATATTTATGTTTTCAGCATTGCTGTTCTTTTTATCAGTGTTATTTTTAGTATTCTCCTTCGTATTCTAATTCGTATCCCCAGGAACATTTATGCATGTTTGTATGTATGGGTATACATACGTATAAACATATCCATATTCTTTGCATGTAATGGCCTATGTGAAGACAACTGGCTGGGAGTCTTCGGTCGTGCCATAACGCCAGGCTTAGGACGTCAGCGCCGTGGATCACGTTGATTGTTGCGTCCCGCCAGTCCTAAATCGCGCCGAAACAACGTTACCGTTGTGTCCCGGCAATCCTGAATACTGCGAGAACACTATTTCTAGAATTCAACAGCACGAATCTTGGAACTTGTCGCAACTTTTGAAGACGAAGGTGCGCGGCGCTCAGGCGAGAACCCACTGTGAAAAAGAACCGACCTCTGATATCTAATCTTTGAGGCGGTTGGCGCATTTTCAAGCGACTGTGCGCGGCGCTGAGGCGATATTACATTCCCCAATTCGCCTTTCCTGAGGGGTTCTTACTTGGTTAAGGCGTGGTGTCTCGGGACCCTGCTTTGCCCCTTTCCCCAGAGATTCCCGGAGGTTCTCTGGGTTCCCCACCTCGGGGGCGGCCAAGAGAGGAGGGTGATGACCAGGTGTGTGTGTGTGTGTGTGTGGATCTCATGGCCAGGGCCACGATATCTCCCCAGGCCAAGCAATGCCAAGCAATGCCAACCCGTGCGAGGCAATGCCAAGCAATGCCAAGCAATGCCAACCAGTGCCAAGCAATGCCAAACAATGCCAAGCAATGTTAAGCAATGCAAAGCAACGCCAACCCATGCAAAGCAATGCCAAGCAATGCCAAACAATGCCAAGCAATGCCAACCCATGCCACAAGCAATGCCAAGCAAGGCCAAGCAATGCCAAGCAATGCCAAGCAACGCCAACCCATGCAAAGCAATGCCACGCAGTGCCAAGCAATGCCAAGTAATGCCAAGCAATGTCAAGCAATGCCAACCCACTGCCAAACAATGCCGAGCAATGCCAAACAAAACCAACCCATGCCAAGCAATGCCAAGCAATGCCAATCTATGCCAAGCAATGCCAAGCGATGAGCCCAGCGATGCGCCCAGTT
Source organism: Prorocentrum cordatum (assembly GCA_963575745.1). Classification (NCBI taxonomy): domain Eukaryota; class Dinophyceae; order Prorocentrales; family Prorocentraceae; genus Prorocentrum; species Prorocentrum cordatum. The sequence goes on from CAUYUJ010015361.1 coordinate 144,010, forward strand.
ATGCGCCCATGCAATTGGCTTTGTCCTAATTGGGGTCGTGCCGGGGTCATTTTGAAAAGGAATGCCCTCCATCCGTGAAGCAACTGCAAACTTTCAAGACTGATGTGCGCGATGCATTGGCGAGAAATACATGTTGAACCACCCCGCCATCCATCCGTGAAACAGTTTCAACGCTTCATAACGAGTGTGCTCGGCGCGAAGGCGGGAGCCACATTTTGAAAACCACCCGCCCTCCATCCGTGAAGCTGCTGCAACTTTCAAGCTTCAGAGTCGCAAGTGGTGAGGAAGTCTCAGGCGAAACGCACGGCAAGCCCTACCGAACTGTCTTAGGTTGCGACAGGGAAGAGTTATTCATAATGAGAAGGAGAAGGATGAGAAGGAGGAAAAGGAGAAGGAGGAGAAGGATAAGGGACGAGGAGCGGGGGCGAGGAGGAGGAGGAGGTCCAGACTTAAGCTGTTACGGCGGGCAACCCCATTCCATGCAAGGGAAGGGGGTGCGACCACAACTCCTTGACATCATGCTAGTGAGCAGGGATCAAGGAGGGGGTCGTGAGCAGGGGCTCTAAAGACCACTGGTCTTGGCCACCGCTGCTGCCGACTTTGCGTCTCGCGCGGTCTGACCCAGCGAGACCGCCTCCTCCCACGAGAGCCCGAAAAACCTTCGCCCTCGCTCAGTGTCCAGGCTCCTGGGTCCCTGGGCGTCCCGAGGAACCTGGACCAAGGGCAGGGCGGGGATGTCTGCGGGGTAGGCCAGGGCCCTGGACCACTCCTCACGGATGCTGAGCGAGGGGGGCGCGTTACGAATGACTTGCCAGTCCCCATATCTCGGAAACTTACCCTGCCCAAATAATTCCACATGCTTGCAGTGGCCCTAGCTGGGCCTGCCGTCACAAGGGCCGTGGATGCCCCCCCCCTTGATGGCTTCTTGTGCGTACCCCTGGCGTAATTAGGCTGCGCACGTCGAACAAATCAAGAGAGTGTCGGTGAGCTCATTCTCCCGACCGTCTCGAACTTCCGCCCACCACAGCCTGTGTCACCTGAAGGCCCAAGCCTCCAATGGCTCCCCACAAGAGTCCCCAGGAGCTGGAGGTCAGGGAGGAGGGGGAGGATGGGGAGGAGGACCCCCCTCCTGCACGGGACTCGGGATGGGGAGCCCTGGGATAGCCTCGAGGGGCATTGTGGTGAGCTACTCTAAACCGTCGTGGTCGGCCGCTTGGTCAGTGCTTATCATCACCTGCTGGGAGGACGCAAACCGAGCAGCCTCGCGGGCGAGAGAGGCACATCCTTCGATCACCAACAGCTGGGCTTGCGGGGCTCTAAGGGGCTCAGCACCTAACTTGGCTAGTCGATCAGCATGCGCATTGCCTTGCCGTTGCTGGTGGGAGATGAGGCCCTCCTGGACCGCCTTCTAGGACTGGTGGCATCGATTTTGACGAAGCGGACTACTTCTAGGGCATCTGCATCCTCCGACCACCAATGGCATCATGAGGAGGAGGAGGATGAGGAGGAGGAGGAGGAGGGACGAAGAGCGGGGAGGAGGAGAAGGTGGTGGAGGAGGAGGAGGAAGAGGAGGAGGAGGATGAGGAGGAAAAGGCCCTGTGCCCCTCCCACGGACTGGGGCCGCCGCCCTTTGAAGCGTTGCGTAAGGGCAAAGGCCCTTCCTCGGGATCCCTCCTCCCTCGCCCCTTTCCTGTCTCCCCACAGCGGGAGCCTCGGGAGCTCCGGTTGGGCGGAGGGCCTCCGCGCGGTCCTCTCGGAGGTCGAGGACCCCGAGAAATCTTATCGGGCGCTGGGAGTGGGCGCTCCTCCAGCGCCCCCTCGTCTCGTTGGGCCTGCCCCGCCTGAGGCGGGCGGGGTTGCCGTGGAGCCCTGAGCGGTGGCGCAAGTGTCAGTAGCGCCACCCGCGGAGGGCTCCCACCGTGGTCGAACTCGTGGGCCTTGCTTGGGCGGTTCCTTCTGGGGCCGCCCCCAAAGGAAGGGCAAGGGAAAGAGGAGGAAAAGGAGGAAGGAGGAAGGAGGAAGAAGGAGAAAGCAGGACGGGGAAAGAGGAGGAGGAGGAGGATGAGAAGGAGGAGGAGGAGGAGGACCAGTGTAAACCCAAGCGTCATCAACGATGTTGGAATACACCCTCCCTCCAAGCTCCTTCTTCATAAGCCTCTACACCGGTTCATTTCCACTGAGGGAACTGCCTCATTGTTCTCGGGATTCTAGCGCCACGGATCAACTTGACTGATGCGTCTTGACGATCCTGAGCCGTGCCAGAAGGCCATTCCTGAGACTTCAACACGCGAGTCAACGTAACTGTTGCGTCTTCACAATCCGGAATCCTTCCCAAACACCACTTCTGTTATGTTGAGCATGAGAGTCCGTGAAATTTTTGGAATTCGTCTCTTAACTGTTATTCGCAAAACAAGGTGCGCGGCAAGGGGGCGAGAGCCACATATTGAAAACCATCCGCCTCCAAGCCGTGAAACTCTCGCAACTTTGAGAAAATAATGTGCGGCGCTAATGCGAGAGCCACATCCGTTGAACTCCTGAAATTTGTTCTAAAAACGAATGTGCGTGGCGCTAAGGCGAGGGCCACATTTGGAAAACTATCGGAATTTCATCCGTAAAACGAATGTACGCGGGGCTAAGGCGAGAGCCACATTTTGAAAACCATCCGTCTTTCATCCGTGAAGGTCTTGCAATTTTTCGACAGAGTTTGCGCGGCGCTAAGGAGAGAGTCATATCTTGAAAAGGAGCCGCCCTCAATCCGTGAAGCTCTAGCAAATTTGTAACACGAATGTGCGCGGCGTTGAAGCGAAAGCTGCATTTTGAAAACCATCCGCCCTCAATCCGTGAAGTTCTTGTTGCAAATTTGCAAAACGAATGTGCGAGGCGCTGAGGCGAGAGCCACATATTGAAACCATCCGCCCTCAATCCGTGAAGCTCTTGTTGCAAATTTGAAAAGCAAATGTGCGCGGCGCTAAGACGAGAGCCACATTTTGAAGACGGCCCGCCTTCCATCTGTGACGCTGTAGCCAATCTTTACGCTTCAGGGTCATAAGTGGCGAGGAAGTCTCAGGCGAACCGCCCGGCCCGCCCTAAGAACTGGCCTCGGGGGGGCGGAGGCGGAGGGAGAGGAGGAGGAGGAGGAGGAGGAGGAGGAGGAGGAGGAGGGGGAGGGGGAGGGGGAGGAGGACAAGCTAGGTGCGCTCGCGTCATAGCTGACGTCCTACCCCTCCCTCCCATCTTTTACCATGGCGTAGATATCCTTTCTACTGTCACAGACAGATGTCGAGCAGGCCAATGATCGCGAGAGGGTACGCGATGCATGGTAGAGCACGGCATGGCATGGCGTAGAAGAGCACGGCTGAGAGTAGCATGCCAGAGCATGGCTTGGCATTGCGCAGTGAAGCATTGCATCATAAAGCATAGCAGCGCAAAGCATGGCATCGCACAGCGGCGCAGAGCACAGCACTGCACAGTATGCCATGGCATGGCGCCGT
>CAUYUJ010015361.1:150000-212471 GCA_963575745.1 Prorocentrum cordatum
GTGTCTGAAAATCTGTCGGAATAATCTTTTTGGTGTTCACATGCATACGTTCACGCTCGCACGGTATCTGAACCGAGCAAGGGGAAGAGGGCAGCCGGCGGCCGGGCAGGCTGGGTCAGGCCTCAAGCCGAAGTAGATCACGCTCGGGGTACTCGGATTTTTTGTGATCCACCTTCCTGGCCGTGAACTGCTTGCCATTGATGCTATTGATGTGCCACATGCCTGTGCGGACCAATCGCATGATCTGAGGGAAGATGCCCGTCTTGGTAAGAGCATCGCATATCATGTTGTGAGCCGGGCAGTGTATGAAGTACCTGATACGGCCCGTGAGTTTTTTTCTCCCGTATCGAAAGTATGGAAAGTCGACTGTCCTTGTCGCTGGGCACTCCCTCCATGCCGCAACATAGCTGCCAGGCACCCAAGCAATCGGTGAAATGGTCCGTAACGATCTCCATCTGGCTTGAGTCGAAGTATTCTAGAACATTTCGAGATTTGCGTTGGTACTGAGTGCTCCTCAAGAGCTCTGTATATCTGATACTGATGAATTGCGCGTACCGGTTCACCTTGGATCTTGTATTGGACTCCGCGTGACACGTCTTGTGGCTGATCCTCTTGGCCTTGCAACTCTGGACGACCATCTTGTGACAAGGTCCTCTGAAGTATTGCTCGTCCAGGATGTCTGCTTTGTCCTTCTTGTCGTACCTCATCCGCTCCATCTTGTCCTCCATCAATAGTACTGCACTGCCTTCTTGAGGATATGATGTGATGGAGTTCCCATGACTCGCGTCCGCCACACATGCCAATCGAATGGGAGGCTCGGGAAAGTGAAGTCCTGCAAGATGGCGATTACGATGGGCTCGTCCAATGACGGTGTTCAGCTGGATCAGGTGCTCCACCTTAGCGTCTCTTACATATTGTTGAAGCTGGACCGTGTAGCAGATGATGTCTTCTCGCCTTTGGCATAACCACAACAATGAGCAACTGCCGCTTCGTAGTTGATGAATCTCATCTGCTGTCAGGGACTCCGTCGTGTTTGACTGCCTCTCCTTTGTCATGGCTACTTTGTTCAGGCCGTCAACAAACTTATCTTGATCAATCAGAAGGTGTCTTGTTCCAATGAGATCATTCCCATTGTGTGAATCGGAGAGTGTGCCTTTTTACCTTGCCGAAGCGATTTTCCGTCTTCTGCTGTGCCCAGTGCGTCCGGTCTTTCAGCGCTAGAACGATGATGTCGTCCACGTGCACCGTCCAGATCGTCCTGATCTTGCCGTCCTCGACCCACATGAAGAAGTTGTCGTCGAACGCGCTCTGGATCCCCTTTCAGGCCGTTCTTGATGAACATGCTGTGCGCCAACTGCCATAGTAATGGGTCGCCCACAGTACCATAGATAAGTTTCAGCAGGAGTCAATCGAAGAACTGGGACTCGCTGTCGCTGGTATGTATCTTAGACTTGTCATAGTTCCGAAAGTGGCGCCAGACGTTCGATGGAGGTGTCATGTAGACCTTCCGTTCTTGTTGGATCTCAATGCCAAGTTGAGCTGCGTAGCGCTTGAGGTCTCGGTAGTTCAAGCTCTGCAGGAACGCCGTTGGGATGTCCCAGGACTCCATGTCCATGTCTTTCTCGATGCTGCAAAGAGGCTACCATTCTCTGCGACAGTCGTGACGCCGTAATGCTATGGTGCATGGCTGTTCTCATCGTGCATCTTCTTCCATCTCCGCACCCTTGCTGCATCTATGATGTTGCCACTGCTGTCGAGACTGTTGCCATGTACCACGCGGACGCATTGGTTATCTATGAGTAATCGAGTCTCTTCTTGATCTGCCTTGTTAATGAGACACCAGTGTCGGTATATCTTGGCCCCCGTCAAAAGACCATCGTTCCAGGCGAAGATCGCCTCGCCCGTGGCCATGTCCAAACAGAAGTACCTGCTCTCTTGGAACGGGAGAGGTATCACCCAATGTGCCGAGGTAGCTTCCCGTGGTAGAACTCGTTGGTCCATCTTGTGAAGTCTGCTCGAAACGTCGCTCGCCATGCTAATCATCAGGTTCTGGTACTCGTCCATCTCGTCGTGCTCCAGGTCTGGGGTGCAGAGATAGTGCGTCTTGAAAGCATCGAAAGTGACCTGCTGATTGAGGAAGGCGTGATAGTCTTCCAAAAGCATGGGGCGCTTGGTGTCCGTGAGCAACGGAGGAGAGTGATCTCCTCGTTTGTGGCCGACCTTGTCGGTGATGTCTGCGTGGTCGATCCAGAAGCTCTCGTTGGCAATATTGGAGAACCATGTTGATCTGCCGGTGCCTCTGGAGTGTTAGGGTCGTCAGTCTTCCTGATCTTGGTTGCCGGTGAGCTCCTGATGGTCTGTCCTTGATTTTCGTTACTCTTGATTCTATCGGAGTGTGTGGTTCTGAGTCTGTCCCAGGTTGGTCGAGTGCTGTCGCTGCCGATGACTCTCCGTCAGGATAGCGGATGGTCTCCGCTGGTGATAGTTGTTCCTCGGGATTTCGAATCGTCGGTGCTGGTGAGGCTGGTGGAGTGCTGATCGTAGATGATGTAGATGCTGTCTGTCGTGCTGGTGGTGTGGTCGGTGTTGTCTGCGGTGCTGATCTGCCTGAAGAGGTAGTTGTTGGGTCAGGTGGCTCAGCGATTGGCAGAAGTGGAGATGTCGGTGGTTGTGGTGACTGTGCTGGTGTCGGTGGATTGCCTGGCTTGATAGTCGGTGCTTGTGGCGTCGTGGGTTGTGTTGAAGTTGGTGCCGCTGGAGTGGGTGCTGCTGCTGAACGCCGTTGTCTGTTCCAGTCGGGTGGTGCTGACTCGGCTCTGGTAGGTCGTCTCGGTGTCCTCGGTTCTCGCATCCCTGGTTCGCATCTTGAGGGTGCCCAATGTCGCGTTGGCTTCGGTGCAGCGACCGGAGCTGATGGACTAGCCGGTATAGCTTGCCCAGGATGATCAGGTGGTTGAGGGTTGTGCCGGAGCTGTGGGAGCCATGATCTCCGAGTCGTCCTGCTTGCCGTTGTTCATCCCTCGTCGTCGACGTCGATATTCTGAGAAGAGTTGTCGTCATCGTCATCGAATATCACTCGTCTTACCGACCGTGATGCGGATGAACTCCGCGATACAATGGATCGCTCGGGCGTGTCGATCGGGGTCGTCCTGATAGCTGGTACTCGTGGAAGTCCTGGTGGCGATCGTCCTCCGCCTTGATCAGGTCCTGCTTCGATTGACGAGATATCGTCCAGGATGGTGGTATCCGAGAGCTCCTGTTTGATCTGGTCCCCAGGCGCTGTCGGCGCTGGAGGTGGATCAGGAGGTCCCGGTGGTGCTGATGGTAGATGTGAAAGCTCGTTCAGCGGTGGACGCCCCGCCGGTGCTCGAGCCGCTGGTAATTGAGGAGGCACAGGTGCCTCGGGAGGAGGCTGTCGAGGATCATGGCGCGGAAATCCGTCGTCATCTGGTGGTAATCTTGGTCCTTCGTCGTCGTCAGGGTAGAAATCGATGCCAGACAGGTCGCCGAAGTCGGGTATCCTGTGCTCCCTGATGTCCGCGTGTTCTTCGAGCCGCTCGAACGTGATGCCGAATTCCGCCTTGGGGTCCGTCTGAACTCTGATGTTCAGCGCGAGGATCTCGGGGTAGTCCGAGACGCTGCAGATCTTCACGATCTGGTCTAGCAGCTCCGTGGCGTCTATCGCGCCAGCGAGATGTCGCCTGCGGCGCGGCGCGCGCGCGGGGGCTGGGCAGCTCCGCTACCAGAGCAGAGATCCCTTCATCCTTGAACCGGTGGTGCCGGGCAACATACCCATCTGTCTCTGACCCTACTCGTTCTCAACCTGAATCTTCGTTGGAGGGGATGGGGAGGACGGGGGGAGGGGAGGATCGAAGCAGAAAGAAGCATAAACATGAACTCTTGGCGCTCCGCGCGGATCTGTTGGATCCGCGCCTCGGCCCCCCGGCGCCGCCCCTAGCGCGCTCCGCGCGCCAGGGAGGGAGGTCCAGCGCGAGTCCAAGAAATCCGCACGGAGCGCCACAAGTTTACGTTTGTTTTTTTTTTTCTTCTTCTAGGGAGGGGCAGGGGGTGAGGGACTAGTTAGGTGCGCTCGCGTCATATCCGACGTCCTACCCCTCCCTCCCATCCCTTACCATGTGTAGCCCTCCTCTCTATATTCGCACAGTCGGATGTTGTGGCATGGCAGAGCATTATGTGGCATAGCATGGCGTCGAAGATCAACGCGTAGCATGACATAGCATGGCGTGGCGACGCCCCCAAGTGGGAGGGGGGGCTTTCGCCGCCCCAGTAATTAACGAATCGACACCGAATGTGTACTCACTTCCGATGGTTTTTTTTTGGGGGGGGCATTTTCTAGATTTTGGGGCCTATTTGGAAGGACCGAAAACCATGCCGTGGCATGGCGCTGGAAATAATGACGCCAGCGCCGCAGCGGGAGCACAATTCGGAACGAGCGGAAGTGCGGAAATGAGGCCAGCGCTGCAGCGGGAGCACAATTCGGAACGAGCGGTAGCCCGAAAGTGAAGCCAGCGCTTCAGCGAGAGCAGCATTTCAAAAAAAACCCAAGCGAAAACCCAATTCCCGGGAATCCTGCATGTGAAAAACCAATACGCGGAGGGGGGCCGGACATTCCCCGGACGCCACCAGGGGAGAGGAGAGTAGTATTCATATTGTGTAATTGCGGAGGTGAGGGAGGAAGGGAGGGGTGGGTGAGGGAGGCGGAGGAGAGGGGTCGAGCAAGCGCAAACATGGATTCATGCGCTTGGATTGGCGGCGGGTCCTGTTTCTCACCACCCATCAAACCACCCCAACCCAACCCGAAGGCTCAGATTTACCCTCGATTTCCAGTGGGGGGGGGTCGGGAAACATAGAAAAAACACCTGTGGAACCCTTACCCCCCCCAACCCGAAATTCGGGTCTTCGGGTTGGGTTGGGGTGGTCTGGCAGGTAGTCAGTTTCCACACGGGGTCGGCGCGCTCCGTCGCCAGATCAGGCGGCATTGGCCTCATGTTTCTCAGGGCCCTTTCCCTGATCCAAGGATCTGGCGCCAGCTCCACGGATCCCTGATCCATGTTGGCGGTTGCCCGAAGGAGGGAGGAGGATGGAGGGCGGGATGCGCGAGGAGGAGGAGGCGGAGGAGAAGGAGGAGGAGGAGGAAGAGGAGGAGGAGGAGGGAGGAGGAGGAGGAGGAGGGCGATGGCTGCATCCCCGTGGAGGGAACCTACGGTCTGCATCTTGAAGGCTTGAAGGAGGAGGGAGAATGAAGGATGTGGAGAGGACGGAGGAGGGAGGAGGGAGGATGAAGGTTTGAGGGAGGAGGGAGAGGAGGAGGATGTGGAGAAGGATGATGAGGATGATGAGGATTGGGACGAGGATGGGGATGGGGATGATAATGATGATGAGGATGAGGATGAAGGTGAGTATGTGGACGATGATGCTGCTGATGATGATAATGATGATGACGATGACGATGTTGTTGACGACGATGATGTTGTTGTTGATGGTGATGGGTGATGGTGATGATGATGATGTTGATGTTGACGACGATGATGCTGTTGATGTTGATGCTGATGATGCTGATCATGATGATGGTGATGATGATGGTGCTGTTGCTGCTGCTGTAGCTGATGACGGTGATTACGATGATGGTGGTGGTGCTGATTTTGATGGTTGTGGTGGTGGTGGTGTTGCTGCTGCTGATGAGGATCCTATTCATGATGATGATGCTTGAGACTGAATGCTTATGATGATTATGATGAGGATTGATATGATAATGAAACTGCCTAATGTGATGCTGTGATGATGCCTATGATGGTGATATTGATGGTGATGCAAGTGATGTTGATGATGCTGATGATGCTGATGATGCTGATGACGATGCTACTGATGATGCTTACGACGTTGATGATGCTGACGATGCCTACTATTATGATGATGCGGATGCTGAGGATGAGTATGATGCTGCTGCTGATGATGATGCTGTTGCTGCTGCTGTTGTTGATGATGGTGATGATGATGAGGATGCTGATCAGTACGATGATGGTGGTGGTGATTAGGATGGTGTTGGGGGTACTGAGACGATAACGATGACGATGATGCTGAAGACGATGATGGTGATTATGCTGATGCTGACGATGATGCTGATGATGGTATGTTGGTCATGCTCGAGACGATGCTGATGCTGATTCTGGTGATTATGAAGAGCATGATGATGATCATGATTATGCTGATGATGATGAGTATGATGATGACGATGATCATGGTGATGATGATGCTGATCACGACTATGATGATGGTGATGATGATGCTGATGCTGATGCCGATGCTGATGCTTATGATGACGGTGATGATGCTGCTGCTGATGATGATGCTGATCATGTGTTGTTGATGATTATTCTTATTCTGATGATGTTGATGTCGATGCGTATTTCTTGTGGTTGTGACGATAATGCTGCTGATGACGATGATGATGCTGATGCTGATGATGACGACGATGATCATGATGCTGATAGTGATGCTGATGGCGATGACGATGATGCTGATGACGATGATGATGATGATGATGATGATGATGATGATGATGACGATGATGATGATGATGATGATGATGATGATGATGATAATGATGAGGGTGATGATGCTGATGCTGCTGATATTATTGTTGTTGTTGTTGTTGTTGTCGTCGTTATGGTTGTCAATTGATGACGAGGATGATGCTGCTGCTGATGATGCTGCTGACGACGATGACGATGCTGAGGTGATGGTAATGATGACGATGGTGGTGGCATTGAAAATCTATTGTGCCGGGTGTGACGATGATGCTTGTGTGGTTGTTGTCGATGCTGCTGTTGCGGATGCTGCTGCTGACGACGATGCTGCTGCTGATGATGACGATGAGGATACGATGATGATGATAATGCTGATGATTTTGACGATGGGAAGACTACGACTGCAGTTGCTAATGATGATCCTGATGCTGCTGCTGCTGATGACGATGATGATGATGCTGCTGATGATGATGATTATGATGCTGATGATGATGGTGATGATGATGACCATGTTGACAATGCTGATGAGGATGCTGATGCTAATGCTGCTGACGATGCTGATGATGCTGCTGATGATGATGACCATGCTAGTGCTTCTGCTGCTGATGATGATGATGCTGATGATGATGATGATGATGATGATGATGATGATGATGATAAGGAGGTTGATGCTGCTGATGCTGATGCTTCTGTTGATGATGCTGATGAGTATGATGTTGCTGACGATGCTGCTGCTGCTGATGGTGATAATTATCATGATGCTGTTCATGATTTTGATTATGCTGATGATAATGGTGATGCCGATGCCGATGTCGATGGCGCTAATGGTAATGTTGTTGACGATGACCATGGCGGTGATGAGGACGCCACCGACGACGGCGACAGCGATGCGAATGCCGACAAGGATGCTGCTGCTGATGGCGATGATGATACAGTTGTTGATAATACTTCTGATGATGAGGATGCGGGTGATGATGAGGATGCTGATCATGTCATCGAATATGGTACTGGTTACGCTGCCGTGGTCGGCGACGAGGAATGCGACGATGATGCTGCTGTTGATGTCGTTGTTGATGATGATGCTGGTGCTGTTGATGACGATGAAGTCGATGATGATGTTCGTGGTGATAATGATAAATACGCTGCTGCTGATCATGCTGATGCTGCTCATTATGTTGATGATAATGCCGCTGCCGATGATGCTGATTAGGATGGTGATGCTGATGATGATAATGCTGAGGATGGTCATGATGAAAATGACGTTGAAGATGATGATGATGACGGTTACGATGATGATGTGATGATGACGATGCTGCTGCTGATGATGATGCTGCTGCTGATGATGATGGTGATGATCATACTGATGATGCTGATTCTGATTATGATTATGATTATGATTATGATGATGATGACGATGATGATGATGCTGATGATGATGATGTTGATGATGATCATGATGCTGATTCTGATGGTGATGATGATGCTGCTGATGATGATGAGGATGAGGATGACGATGACGATGATGATGATGATGATGACGATGATGATGATGATGATGATGATGATGATGACGATGACGATGACGATGATGATGATGATGATGATGATGATGATGATGATGATGATGGTGATGGTGATGGTGATGATGATGATGATGATGATGATGATGATGATGATGATGATGATGATGATGATGATGATGATGATGATGATGATGATGATGATGATGATGATGATGATGATGATGATGATGATGAGGAGGAGGAGGAGGAGGAGGAGGAGGAGGAGGAGGAGGAGGAGGATGAGGAGGAGGAGGAGGAGGAGGATGAGGATGAGGATGAGGATGAGGATGATGGTTTACGGTCGCGTGGGTGTCGACGGGCAAACAGCGTCTCCGTGGGCACAGGCGGGGAGCCGATTACGCTGGTGTGCAGCACCACCATGGCCCTCGCAGTGCACTGCGGCGAGTGTTGCTGCACCCCGCCGCGTGCCACAGCACCTGCGAGTGCAACAGGATCGACCTGGGTGGGGCCGAAGTTGAACGCCAGATGCAAGCCGAAAGGGGAAAGGACGTAGTGGCACAAGTTGGATCGGCCGAGCGCATAGAGTGCCTGGCGCCGATGCTGCCATCGTACGGGGGACACATGCAGCCTGAGGGGAACATGTGGGTGGACGTGAGCGTGAGCGTGAACCGGTGCACCGCCGTTGCGAGAACGCCGAATCAGGTGCAGGAGGATGATGATTTAATTTCGCGTGGGTGTCGACGGACAATCAACTTCTACGTGGGCACAGTCGGGGAGTCGACCACGCTGGTGTGAAACACCAGCATAGACCTCGCAGTGCACTGCGGCGAGTGTTGCTGCACCCCGCCGCGTGCCGCAGCACCTGCGAGTGAGACAGGAGCGACCTGTCCCAGGCACTACAGGCCCGGAGGAAACGAAACGATGATGGCCCACGGACGCCGTTGCCAACAGCTGGGAGCCGCGGCGATGGGACCACCGCCTGAGGGAGCTGCCTTCCCTCCGCTTAGCCGCCGCGCGGAAATCGCCGCCGAAGGAGCCGCCATTTGGTGCGTGGGGGCCGGCTGCGTGGGAATCGCCGCGCGTGTGAGCCGCCTGCGTAGGAGCCGCCGCTGTGGGAGTCGCCTCCGTGGGAGTCGCCGCGCGTGTGAGCCGCGTTGGGGGCCGCCGCCGCGGGAGGCGCCGCCATGGGAACCGCCGCCGTTGGGGCCGCCTGACCAGGAACCGCCTGCGTCGGAGCCGTTTCCAGAAGAGCCGCCGCCGTGGGAGACGCCTCCACAGGAACCCCCGCCTTGGGAACCGCCGCTTCAGGGCCCGTTTGCGTGGGAGGTGCCGCCGGGGGAGCCGCCGTGGGGCTCGCCGCCGGGGGAGCCGCCGTGGGGCTCGCCGCCTTGGGAGCCGCCGTGGGCCCGCCGTGGGGCCCGCCTCCGTAGGAACCACCGCCGTCGGATCTACCGCTGTGGGGGTCGTTTCCGTGTGGGCGCCGCCGCCGTGGGAACCGCAGCCGTGGGAGTTGCCGCAACGGTACCTGCTGTGGTAGCTAGGGGGATGCGCCTCGATGGGTCGCCGTGGTGGGAGCCGCCGCCGGGGAACCGCGGGAACCGCCACTATGGGAGCCACCTCCGTGGGAGGCGCCGTGGGGGCCGCCGCCGTGGGAACCGCCGCCGTCGGAACCGCATCCGTGGGAGCCGCCACCGCGGGAGCCGCCTTCTTGGAAACCGCTTCCGTAGGAGCCGCCGCCTTTGGGGCCGCCGTAGGATCCGCCGCCGTGGGAGGCACCGCCGTGGGGGCCGCCGCTGTGGGAGCCGCGGTCGTGGGAACCGTTCCCGCGGGAGACGGTGCCTGAAGTGGGCCGCCCAGGGACGAAGGTAGGAACCGCCTTGGGTGGGGCCGAAGTTGAACGCCACGTACAAACCGAAAGGGAAAAGGACGTAGTGGCACAAGTTGGACCGGCCGAGCGCATAGAGTGCCTGGCGCCGATGCTGCCATCGTACGGGGGACACATGCAGCCTGAGGGGAACATGTGGGTGGACGTGAACGTGAGCGTGAACCGGTGCACCGCCGTTGCGAGAACGCCAAATCAGGTGCAGGAGGATGATGATTTAATTTCGCGTGGGTGTCGACGGACAATCAACGTCTACGTGGGCACAGTCGGGGAGTCGACCACGCTGGTGTCAAGCACCAGCATAGACCTCGCAGTGCATTGCGGCGAGTGTTGCTGCACCCCGCCGCGTGCCGCAGCACCTGCGAGTGAGACAGGAGCGACCTGTCCCAAGCACTACAGGCCCGGAGGAAACGAAACGATGATGGCCCACGGACGCCGTTGCCAACAGCTGGGAGCCGCGGCGATGGGACCACCGCCTGAGGGAGCCGCCTTCCCTCCGCTTAGCCGCCGCGCGGAAATCGCCGCCGTGGGGGCCGCCATTTGGTGCGTGGGGGCCGGCTGCGTGGGAATCGCCGCGTGGGTGAGCCGCCTACGTAGAAGCCGCCGCTGTGGGAGTCGCCTCCGTGGGAGTCGCCTCGTGTGAGCCGCGTTGGGGGCCGCCGCCGCGGGAGGCGCCGCCATGGGAACCGCCGCCGTTGGGGCCGCCTGACCAGGAACCGCCTACCTCGGAGCCGTTTCCAGAAGAGCCGCCGCCGTGGGAGACACCTCCACAGGGACCCCCCGTCTTGGGAACCGCCGCTTCAGGACCCGTTTGCGTGGGAGGTGCCGCCCGGGGAGCCGCCGTGGGGCTCGCCGCCCTGGGAGCCGCCGTGGGCCCGCCGTGGGGCCCGCCTCCGTAGGAACCACCGCCGTCGGATCTACCGCTGTGGGGGTTGTTTCCGTGTGGGCGCCGCCACCGTGGGAACCGCAGCCGTGGGAGCTGCCGCAACGGTACCTGCTGTGGTAGTTAGGGGGATGCGCCTCGATGAGTCGCCGTGGTGGGAGCCGCCGCCGGGGAACCGCGGGAACCGCCACTATGGGAGCCACCTCCGTGGGAGGCGCCGTGGGGGCCGCCGCCGTGGGAACCGCCGCCGTCGGAACCGCATCCGTGGGGGCCGCCGCCGTGGGAACCGCCTTCTTGGAAGCCGCTTCGGTGGGAGCCGCCGCCTTGGGAGCCGCCGTGGGAGGCGCCGCCGTGGGGGCCGCCGCTGTGGGAGCCGCGGTCGTGGGAACCGTTCCCGCGGGAGACGGTGCCTGAAGTGGGCCGCCCAGGGACGAAGGTAGGAACCGCCTTGGGTGGGGCCGAAGTTGAACGCCACATACAAACCGAAAGGGAAAAGGACGTAGTGGCACAAGTTGGATCGGCCGAGCACATAGAGTGCCCGGCGCCGATGCTGCCATCGTACGGGGGACACATGCAGCTTGAGGGGAACATGTGGGTGGACGTGAACGTGAGCGCGAACCGGTGCAGCGCCGTTGCGAGAACGCCAAATCGCAATGCATTGCGGCGAGTGTTGCTGCACCTCGCCGCGTGCCGCAACACCTGCGAGTGAGACAGGAAGGACCAGTCCCAGGCACTAAGAGGCCCAGGGGATCCGAAACGATGATATTCATGTTGTTGATGATGGTGGTGATGATGCAGATGCTGCTGATGATCGGATGGTGGTGATGATGCTGACGGCGATGATGATGCTGATTATGATGATGAGAGGATGTTGCTGCTGATCCTGGTGGTGATGGGGATGATGTTGGCGTTGGTGATCATGCTGGTTGGCGTGATGATGAATCTGGTTTTGCTGATGATGGTTATGGCCAGGCTGCAGATGACGATGATGCTGATGATGGTGGTGGTGATGCGGCTGGCTGTGTTGATGTGGATGGGGGTTCTGATGGAAATGCTGCTGATGATGATGATGATGCTGATCATGATGATGACGGCGGTTCTGTTTTTTTTTGTACGGGAATGGTGGTGATGGTGAAGACGGTGACGAAGATGATGATGATGATGGTGCTGGTGGTGCTGATGATGCTGATGGTTGTGATGCGGGTGATGGTGATGCTGTTGTTGATGATGATGCTGATGGTGGTGATGATGGTGTTGACCATGATGGAGCGGGTTGTGAATGGGAGGAACGGTGGGGGGGACTGGTAAGAGGAGGGTGATAAGGATGTTCCGGGGATCGAGAATCGAATATCGATGTGGTCGACCATCATGAGTCTTTTCGGTTTGGATTTTTCAGAAGCATTTCATCGGCACGACTGAACCCACCCCAGGTTTATGACCAACACGATTTCAAAGACACGTCTGGGAACAACTGTTTAATGGGGGCGGGGATGACGAGGGTGTTTCGGAATCGGCGTATTGGGAGGGAAACAGGAACGATGAACGGGAACATGAGGAGGAGGAGGAGGAGGAGGAGGAGGAGGAAGAGGAAGAACAATAAAGAGAAGGAGAAGGAGAAAGAAAAGGAAAAGGATAAGGAAAAGGACAAGGACAAGGATACTGATGAAACTAATACGACTACGAATGCTAAATTTACTAAGAATAACCATAACAATGCTACTGCTACTACTATTATTAGTAATAATAATAGTAATAGTAGTAGTAATAATATTATTTCTAATAATAGTATACAGAAAACGAATTAGAATAATAATCTTACTGCTACTGCTACTACTACTACTACTACTACTACTACTACTACTACTACTACTACTACTAGTACTACTACTACTACTAACAATAATAATAAAAACAATAATAGTAATGATTATAATCAAAATACGAATACTACCACGAACAGTAATAATGATACTACTACTACTACTACTACTACTACTACTACTACTACTACTATTACCACTAATACTAATACTAATACTAATACGAGTAATCATACTAATACGAGTAATCATGATATGAGTAATCGTAATAATGATAATATTGATAATAAGAATAATCATAATACCAAAAGGAAGGAGAGGAGGAGGAGGAGGAGGAGGAGGACGAGGAGGAGGAGGAGGAGGAAGAGGAGGAGGAGAAGGAGGAAGAGGAGGAATAGGGAGGAGGAGGACACCTACGGTCCCAGAGGGTGCGTTCGCATGCCGCCGTCGCTCATTTCGGCACACCCCTCACACGTGTCGCGTCTCACAGGGAGCTCCACCGACGGCCCCAGTAGGTATGATCGCATTCTGTGCCTCGCCCGTGTCGGCACACCCCTCACGTTTCGCGCCCTACAGGGGCTCCACCAACAGTGGTATCAGTGGGCGCGCTCGCATGCCATTCCCCGCCCGCTTCAGCACACCCCTCGCGTCGCGCCCCACACGGGGACCCCATCTGCGGCCCCGGTGGGTGCGTTCGCATGCCGACCCTCACTCGTGTTTAGGGGAACGAACAATGACATAAGCATAAAAGCTCGGAGGTCTGCGCGGATTTCTCGGATCGGCGCTGGCGGCGCCTCCAGCGCCTCCCCTGGCGCGCTCCGCGCGCCAGGTAGGGGGGTCCAGCGCCGATCCGAGAAATCCGCGCGGACCTCCGAGATTTTGTGTTTGTGCCATTGTTTGTTCCCCCAATTTCGGCACACCCCTCGCGCGCTTCGCGCCCCCTGCGACACCAATGTCAAGGGAGGAAAAACCACCCGGACCCGACAATTGGCGTTTACTGCGCGGCCCTGGGCGTCTATTAGACAGCCCTGCCCTGTTTGCTTCCTCTTCTGGACGCGTTTGCTAAACTGCTTTGCGTGTCGGCGTGATTCTTGTGAGATGGGATTTTCTGCGCTCTACACTTCTATCTGTCGGGGATTTTCTGCTTGTGTCGGGGATTTTCTGCCCTCTACAATATCGGGATTTTCTGCGCTCTACAGTTGGCGCGATTTCTCGTGTCGGGGATTTGCTGCTCTCTACACTGTCGCTAAACGGCTTCTCGTGTCGGGGACCTTCTGCTCTCCACAATGGGCGCGATTTCGGCACACCCCTCGCACGCTCCGCGCGCCCCACGGGGAGCACGGCACGCCTCCGCGTGCCTGCCCCGCGGCCCCCTGGCCGCGCAGACCCCTGCGGCGCGCAGCCCGTGGAGGGAGGACCACGCCCTGCTCTGCACGCGTCTGCACGCGGTCCGGCCCATCGCTGGGCACTTCGCTTTCCTGCTGGGGGGGGCTCCTCCTCCTCCTCCTCCTCCTCCTCCTCCTCCTCCTCCTCCTCCTCCTCATTCTTCCTCCTCCTCCTCCTCCTCCTCCTCCTCCTCCCCTCTCCCTCTCCCTCTCCCTGTCCTCCTCCTCCTCCTCCGCCTCCTCCTCCTCCTCTTCCTCCTCCCCCGGCTCTGCAAGCGTCTGCACGCGGTCAAGCCCATCGCCGGGCACTTCGCTTTCCTGTTGGGGGGTGGAGGGGGGACGCGGCGTGGGGAGCCCGCGCAGAGGCCTTCTGGCTGGGGATGGTGCTGGAGCTCACCGCCACGCTGTTCGGCGTGCCGGGTATGGGAGCTGACGCGGGAGGTGGGATGAGACAAGAGGGTACGGGGAAGGGGGAGAACAGAGACGACGAGGCGGGCGAGGTGGAAGGGGCGGAAGGAAGAGAAGGCGAGACTGTGAGGAACGGCAGGTGACGACTAGTAGTCAATGCGCGCTGTCGGTGCAAACACACGGAATTAATGGGGGTCAGGGAGGAAGTGGGCACAGCTTCATGCCCAAACGAGCGAGGGCGTTGAACGGACACGAGTGGAGAGCCGTATGTACGGCGGTTCACCCTGGCAGTGTTGATATGAGCATTGCATGTACAAGCGGTCATTACCAGGACTGTTTGATGGCATGACCACGGGTATAATACACAACATACTAGCTAGCATTCGAAACAATGGCGTGGAAGTCTTATCTGGTCGCGGTCGTCTGATTACCCTTGGAATCCGCCAGCAGTATAAGTTTCCCGAACCACTAGTTGAAACGTCCTGGGTATGGCATTTTTCATGCTGCAGTCCATTGGGTGGTTGTCCATTGGTACGCAGTGCAAGTGACGATCACAAAGCTAAGCCTATGTCGTTGGAGGCCTGCTAGAGGGATATTTGGATTATCATTACGATGACGATGGCGACAACGACAACGACGAGGATGAGAATGAGGGCGTGGACGAGGATGAGGATGAGGATGCTGCTGAGGAGGAGGAGAGGGAGGAGGAGGAGGAGGAGGAGGAGGAGGAGGAGGAGGAGGAGGAGGAGGAGGAGGAGGAGGAGGAGGAGGAGGAGGAGGAGGAGGAGGAGGAGGAGGAGGAGGAGGACGAGGACGAGGAGGAGGAGGAGGAGGAGGAGGAGAAGGAGGAGGAGGTGGAGGAGGAGGAGGAGGAGGAGGAGGAGGAGGAGGAGGAGGGGGATGATGCGGACGATGCTGACGATGCTGATTATGCTTCTGCTGCTGCTGTTGCTGCTGCTGATGCTGATGATGATGACGATTGTGATGGTGTTGATGGTGGTGATGATTTTGATGATGGTGGTGACGATGATATGGCGTTGACGATGTTGCTGTGGCTGCTGCTGCTGATGATAATGGTGAATCTGTGGATGAGGCGGAGGCGGAGGAGGAGGAGAAGGAGGAGGAGGAGGATGATCCGAGTCCTGCAGTGACAGGCACACTTGGCAAGCAGCTGGTGTGCTACTCCAAGAGGGCCTCGGACAAGCGACGCCAACAGCTGATCTGGGTCTCCCAGCCACACCCGCTTCTCGCCCGCCGCCTCCCTCGTTCTCGTCGTTCTCGTCGTCGTCGTCGTCGTCGTCGTCGTCGTGTTTCTCCTTCGCTCCGTTGTTCTGTCGTCTCGTCGTCGTCGTCCTCATCCTCCTCCTCCTCCTCATCTTCCTCCTCCTGCTCCTTCAGGCCCAGGCGCAAGACAGACCCTGACAGCAAGAGGTCGGACGCCCGAGCGACTCGGGGCCAGGCTGCCACTCTTTCAAGTGATCGTGTCAAACCCACCCCTGATGTATGGGGGAAAAGCGACGGCTGGCTATCAAGAGCCCACCCCTGTTTTGCAGTACCTTCACCTGGAGCTGGAGGAGGAGGATTTCAGGACTGATAGTGAGGATAAAGATACAGAGGCGTCTCCTGAATGTGAGCTTGAGCTTCAGGAGATGGACGGGGTCCCGGAGCAAACAAATCTCCCAACTTGTGCCAGCATCCACAACTCTTGGTCCGGAGCCTTGAAAGACCTGTTGTGGAGCAGCCTCGCGGTGCGGATGGCACGTAAGGCAGCACCGCCAGAGTTCGTGCAGCGCAGCCTGGGATTTCGAGCAGACCCTGAAGCTGCTATAAGACATGGCGACCTTTTCTTGCAGTGGTCAAACACCATGGAGTTGTATTCGTGTGAATTGTATCAGGTGCACCCGCAGGAGAGGCGTCATTTCCAAGGGCGAGGTCGTCTGCAGGACCCAGTCAAGACCACCATGGGTGGTGGCAAGCCGTGGGCGACGGCATCTGTCCAGTTCAAAGTGGCGGCCCACGGTGTCCAGCCATCTCGCGGCGCTTGCCACCGTGAAGGACGGCCAGGTCGGCTCGCCGCGGGCCAAGCATCTGCGAGGTAGACTGTTCGCCTTGGCATCCACCATTCCCGTTTGTCAAATCGTACCCCTTCCTGGACGCCGTAAAGAAAGATGGATCAGATCTCTTAGAACACTGGGCGGCGTCACTAAGGAATCTCCTGAAAAGCTTGCCGAAGCCGCCCAAAGAGCCGCGGGGCAGTCGCAGAGAGCAGTGGCCAGGCAGAGGCTTCATGGCTTTCGCGATTGGGTGTGCCAGAGCTCCGTCGGCGGCATGGGCGCACTTCGCCGGCGCGTGAAGGGCCCGATGGCGGGGGTCAGCGAGATACGTTATGCCGAAGACACCACTTTTGGCGGGGCTTCGCCCATGGAGGCCAATCGCGCGGTGTGGGACGAGCTCTGGTCGCCGCCGCAGTTCAACAGCTACGAGACGCTGGGAGTCCTGCGGCAGGCCAGGGGGTTTGGGCGCCACGGGGGCTTCCGCCCATCACGCTAGACGACCTGGAGGCGGCGCTGGCGGCCATCTCGCCGCCCAAAGCAGCAGCCGCCGACGGCGCGCGGCAACGAGATGCGCGGTGGCTGCCAGAACTGGGCCGCCACCAGCTTTTTTTTTTTTTTTTTTTTTTTTTTCGCAAGCAAATCGAGCTTGCAGTGGCGCGGTCATGGCAGTGGCTCACGGCAAGCATCGTTCTTTTGCGAAAGCCTGATGTGCGCCAGGATCGCGCCGTAGGCCTTCTAACCTGGCTGGGCCGTCTGTGGAGTCGCTCGAGATCTCGTCCCGCGGAGGTCTGACCCGAGGGTCGCTCGGGGCCGTGGGGCGCTGCGGTTCGAGGCAGCAGTGCTCTGCGGGGGGCTTTGCGTAGGTGCTGCGCCGATGAGGCAGCTCTCTCATCAGCGCTGCCAGATTTTTGTTCTGCGTCTAACCGTTGGGGCGTTGACGCCTTCTATGCTACCATTCGGTGGCGCAAGATCGTGGCGCGCGCGCTGGATCTGGACTTTCCCGCTTTGTGTCTTTCTCTGGAATCCCTCCTGCGCGCGGGGCCGAGGGTCCTCCGCGACGCGGGGTGCGTTGGCCCGCCCATCTTGCCGTCGGGAGGCTTGATCGTTGGAGCTCGAAGGGCGCCCGACTTTGCGCCGCATGTCAGATGTCTTCGATTTGCGAAGCCTCTCTCGCAGCCAGTTCGCTCGTGCAGATGCGAACTTGGATCGGTGAAGTCGCCCGGCGAGCGGAGGGGATTCGCCGCGATGTTGTGGGCCACCTTGTGCGTGCGGAAATCGCCTTGGCTCGGGGTTGCGAGAGGGGGTGTTTGAAGCTCGCGTCAAAACTTACCGTCGTTGCATCTGGGCTCTCGGTGGCACGGGGGATCCAGGCTGGCCTAGGATCTCGTGGCGTCGTCATTGAAGTTGCGTCGGTGGCGGCTGATTTGGGCATTGAGCGCGGCAGTGGCATGGGGATTTCCAAGCCTCGCCATGCCGAGCGCGTCGCCCAGGGCCATCGGCGCGTGCGTCGCATCATCGAGCTTGTCAGAGTTGCCCCGCGCAAGGTGGGGCCTAAACTTGTCCTCGCGGGGGCCCTCCCCCAGGCCTCCTATGCTTGGAAAGGTTTCGGGGTTGCCCCTTCTGCGCTGGTTCAGCTGGGGCGCGCTCTAGCGGGCGCCCTAGCCAGAGGCGCGGTGGGCAGGCGCCTCGCTTCGATCTCGGCGCTGGAAGTGGCCCCCAAGGACCCCGCTTTTAGTTTGTCCTTTTGTGGTCTCTAGAGGGCCCTTGGAACTGGGCGGCGCCGTCAGGGGGCGCGTTTGCAAGCCCTGGGGAGCTGCGTTCGGAGGCGTGTATGACCTCGGATTTGGAGCAGGAGGTTGCACATTCGATCGAGGCCCAGCTTTGGGCAGGTGCCTCCAAATTCAGGAGCGGTCGCGGCGCAGAGGCAGGCGTCGACTTCGCTGTCGCTCGGCGTCGTCTGTCTCGCCAGAGGAAAAAGGATGTCGAGCATGCTGCCCTGCTTAGGGCCACTCTCACTGGTGCCGTCTGGGCCCGCGCCCGCATCGTCAGCGCGGGTGGGGTGTGTGATGAGCTGTGCCCGCGCTGTGGAGTGTCTGTTGAAGCGGGCGCCCGCAGGTTTTGGGAGTGCCAGTGCAATTCTGAGTTCCAGGATATTTCGGAGGCCTCGGCTCGACGCGGGGTCGCAGCGGCCGACGAATGTCAGATTTTCTGGCTTCGCGGTCTCGCGCCCAAGTTTTGGGCCCGCGTTCCTCCTCCCCCCGACTCGCTTCTCTTCGCTGCGCCAGGTGCCTTTCCCTCGGTGGTGGGGTGTCGCATCTGGGGTGCGGGGGGCGCTAGCGGGGGTGGTGGTGGTGGGGTTCTCGAGGGGTCGTAGGCTGAGGCGGGTGTCTTGGGGCGTCGCGGTGTTTGGGCAAAATTTAAAGGAGCTCCCAGGTTCTGTTGATTCGTCGAGGCTCGCCGTGATTGCTGGGGGTGGCATCCCGGGCAAGCAGAGCGCGTGCCGTGGGGGCTCTGGGCCCATCTCTTGTTTTTAGAGATGAGCCCCGAGGGCGCGCAGCTCGGCTACGCAGCCGATTCTGCATGCGTTGCTCGCGGCGTCTCCCGTGTTGCTCTTGAGAGGAGCGCCCGCGTGAGTAGCCGCCGCGATCTGTGGTCTCGCGTGCGTGAGCTGCTTGGCGTCAGGGACCTGCTCCTTGTCCGTGTGCCTAGCCGTCTGGAAGTCAGGGGGGCTCTGGACAGAGGCCGCAGTCCGTGCTTTGTTGTGGCCGGCGCGGTCGCGGACCAAATTGCTGGCTTCTTTGGGCAGGATGTTGCGGCCCCTTTCAGTGTGTGTTAGCTCATCGGTGCAGATGGCCGACACTATCGCCCGTAAGATTCAGAATGACCTCCTCAGCGTCATGAGTAGTATCTTGGAAACTGAGGGTGAGAGACCCCCATCGCCCCGCCAAGTTCAGGGTTCGGCGCGCGAGAGCCAAGCTGCTTCTTTCTGCGGCCCTGAATTCTGAGCATGCGTGCCCGCAGGCTGCTGGGGATTTCGGTCAGTGCCGTAAGTGTGGGCGCCGTGCCAATGCCTCGGAGCTCGCGGCCTTCCTTGGGACCCCGTGCCGCCCGACGTCCTGGTCTGGGGCGGTGTTGAGGCCCGCGGGGGCCGAGTGTGTCCGCTCGAGGGGGGCGCGCCCCGCCCGCCAGCAGTGTTTCTGGCCTGGCAGAGATGTCTTGTTTTGCATTGTTTGTGGTTGTTATCGCACGAACCAGTTGCGAGAACTGGCCAGTGTATGCAGTTTTAATTTCAGTAGAGCGGGCGCCTAGAACTTATCTAGGATAGGCAGAGGGCTCCCGCCTGGGAGCTGCGTTTGGGGCGGAGAGCGCCAGGGGCGGATGGGGGCGGGGGGGGCGGGGCGAGCGGAGGGGGGGGGGGGGGGCGCCGCGGCCCGCGGCGCGACGGGCGGCGTTCGACCGCGCCGCCGTCGCCAACAGCGGCATCGGGCGCCGCCCCGCATTCGCCCCCCCCCCCCCCCCCCCCCCCCTCCCCCTCCCCCCCGCGCTGCTGCTGCTCGTGCCCCGCCTTGACCCCTTTTCCTGCGGTCATCGAGACCTTGCCCCGTGCTCCTCCTGCTCCTTCGTTTGGTCCCTGATCCAGGCAGGGGGCAGAACAGCTTCCCACGATGGGCGCCCCCGCCCATGTTTTCCTGTCGCTCTCCCCTCCTTGGTCCAGACCTCCTCCTCCCGTTCCTATCGCGCGACCGTCCGCCCCCGCTCCCCATCCTCGGGTGCGGCCGAGAGGGGGGTGGTGACTAGGGGGGTGGGTGTCGTGGCGCGGGCCATGATGTTTGCTGAGATTTCTCGGCGATTTGCCTTACTTCCTTGCGTCCCTGGCCCCCCCCCCTGGGCCGCGCGCGCGCCGCCGGCCACGATTTGCGCCCCCCCCCCCCCTCTTGGGCGCCCCCGTCTTGGCCGACCCCGGCGGAGCTCCGCCCGTTTGGCCCATGGCCAGCTCCACATCCCCCTCTCCCCTCCATTTTCTCTCTCTCTCTCTCTCCTCTCTCTCTCTCTCTCTCTCTCTCTCTCTCTCTCTCTCTCTCTCTCTTTTTTTTTTTTTTTTTTTTTTTTTGTTTTCTCTCTCGCCGAGCGCGTTCCGCTATTTGTGAAGTGCCTACTCGCAAACGTACGAAAAAAAAACGAAAAAACATGCGTCTGCCTCTGTCTAATGCATCGTAAATCCCTCGCGGTGGCGGATCCAGGCCATTTGCGAGTAGTTACTTTGCGAGTCGTGGAACGCGCTCGTCTCTCTTGTTCCGCGCCTTGTTTTCAGAGCCAAATGCCCTGCCCCTCCTCCTCCATCCCCTTTTTCCCCGAGCCGCTTGCGCTCAGGGATTCTTTTTTGCTCTATTGAAACCAGGCCTGTCTGCCGCTCTGGCGGCTGCGCTGCCGCCGTCGCCGCCCCGTCGCCGCGTCGTCGCCGCCCGTCGTCGGGGCCTGTCTGCTGGTCTGGCGGCTATGTTGCCACCCTCGCCGCCCCGTCGCCGCCGCGTCTCCGCCCGTCGTCTGGGCCTGTCTGTCGGTCTGGAGGCCATGTTTCCGCCGCCGCAGCCGCCGCCCCGTCGCCGCCTCGTCGCCGTCTCGTCGCGCCGCAGCGCGCGCGTTGTTCCGCGCGAGATTGCACCTCTCCTTTCTAACAAAACGTTCGGGTCGCCCCCCCCCCCCCCCCTGGAGTAACGGCCGCCCATATGGCACTGTAATTTGCATCCGGTTTTTCCTCATCGCCCATTCTAAAAATGAGCTCATACCATCCCAGGCAGGCTTGTGCCCCCTTTCATCCTTTGTAAAACAGGAAGCGCGCACTCGTCTATCAAACCCATCAGTTTTCAATGATACCTTGCAACGCGCGCGCTGTCGCGCGTGCGTGTCAACACCCTTCAAACATTTAGGTTTCGTGCGGATTTGAGAAGCGAGTGCCGCGACGCATATATAACAATGTGTCGCAACACGGATGTTCAACAACACATGCGCTCACGCCCTTGCAGATTTTTTGAGAAACACCGTCGGTGTTTCCACATTTCTATAACCTGCTACCAAACGGGCTTCTCGCGCGCGCATGTCGAAATCGTTCGGGCGTCCTTGCGCGCGTGCTGTCGCAATCATCCTTCGCAAACAATGGGGCGACGTGCGAGCGCGCGCGTCGTCGCGCGCGCATGCCGAAATCATTAAACAACCATAAGTTTCGTAAGGGTTTCCGAATCGAGTGCCCCGAAAACGCATGACAAACACGTGGCTTCGGAACGCGAATTGTCAAAACAAGCTAGCGCCCGCATTTTTGCGAATTCTGACCACAACCAAATCTGTTTCTTCAACAGCTGTCATCGTGCTCTGCCAAACTTGCCTCTGGCGCCGCATGCCGAACACGTCCGAGCGCCCCTGCGCGCGTGCTGGGGGGGGGGGGGGGGGGGGGGGGGGGGCGCGGTCCCTGTCGAACAATTGCGCGCGGGCCACTCGCGCGCGTCGGCCGCGCGCGCATGGCGAGTTCCTTCCACAACTTTGCATCGCCGATGCGAAGGCATCGCCATCGATTTCGGCGGGCGTGATCAACATCGGTGACGTCATTGCCCTTGCCGTCGTCGTCGTCGCCACCATCGTCGCCATTATCGCTATTCTCATCATCGTGTCTACCTTTGTTGGCGTCGCCATGATACTGCGCTCACATCAGTCACCAACTCGCATTGGAGTGCACGCTGGAGTGTGCCCAGCGGTCAGCGCCACCGCGGCCGCGTCGGTCGCGCCGCGCTAGCTGGCCGCTGCGCGCGCGAGCATGCGCCAGCCAACGCCAAGCACTCATCGCCATCGACGTCGCATTGGTTTTGCGAACCAAATTGGAGGTGGGTGGGTGGAATGATTGCGCGAGCAGTTCAAATCACTGCGGGCGCTGGTGGATTCTTATTTATGAAAGAGGTAACATGATCTGCCCCCCTGCCACACTGGACGTAACGGCCCCCCATCGCGTATTGCAAGGTACATATGGTTCTGCCCCATCGTCCATCCTAAATGTGACGTCGCACCGTCCCAGGCAGGCCAGTGCCGCCCATCTTCATCCTTTGCAGAAGTATGATGCGCGCGCAACCGTTTGCCAATCATCAGCGATTCTCATGGCAATCCCGTGCAACATATGGAACGACATGATCGCGCGAGCGTCGCCGCGCGCCCATGCCAACACCTCTCAAAAACTTCTTAGGCGTCGCAAGGATTTCAAAGTCGAGTGCCCCGGCTACAATAAATCCATATGGTTTCGCAGCGCTGGGTTTCAAAGAAGCTTGCGCCCGCGCTCTGGCGAATTCTTGGGGACACCATCGGTTTCTCAGCGTGTTCATGACATGCGACTACACGGGCCTCTCGCGCGCGCCGGTCGAAATCGCCCGAACGCCCCTGCGCGCGTGCTGTCGCGAGAGTCCTTTGCAATATGCGGGGCGGAGTGCGCGCGCGCGTCGTGGTGCGCGCGCGCCGAAATCTTTCAGGCACCTTGGTTCCCGTCGGGATTTCGGAACCGAAAGTCCAGAAATCATATGCAAACATATGGCTCGGCAGCGCCAGTTTCCAGGAAAGCCTGCGCTCGCGCCTTTCCAGTTTCCAGGAAAGCCTGTGCTCGCGCTTCTGTGACGTGTCAAGACAACCATACATTGTTCAGCATGTACACTTAATCCTGCCCAGCGGGCCTCTTCGCGCCGCATGTCGAAATCATTCGAACGCCCTTGCGCGCGTGCTGGTGTCCTGGTGTGTGTGTGTGTGTGTGTGTGTGTGTGTGCGTGCGTGTGTGTGTGTGTGTGTGTGTGTGTGGTTGGGGGGGGGGGGCACGATCCGTGTCAAATTACACCAAGCGCCACTCTCGTGAATTTTGTGTGTGTGTGTGTGTGTGTGTGTGTGTGTGCGTGCGTGTGTGTGTGTGTGTGTGTGTGTGTGGTTGGGGGGGGGGGGCACGATCCGTGTCAAATTACACCATGCGCCACTCTCGTGCTTCGGCCGCGCGCGCATGTCGAATTTTCCAACACCCTCATCAACAACGCGAGGGCGCCGTCATCGTCGTCGGCTTGGTCAGCATCGGCACCGTTACTGGCCTTCCCGTCGTAGTTGTCATCGTCGTTGCCAGCGTCGCTAGTATCATCCTCGCGTCTACCGTTGTTGACGTTGGCATGATACCGCGACAGCCCAATTCGCCGACTCGCACTGGAGTGCCCGTTGGGAAGTGCCCAGCGGTCAGCTCCACCGCGGCCGCATCGGTCGCGCCGCATTAAATGGCCGCTGCGCGCGCGAGCATGCGCGGGCTAGCGCGGCCGCAGATATGCACCAACCACTGCCAAACACTCATCGCAATCGCCGCCGGATGGGTTTTGCACTTCAAGTTGTCGGTTGTTGGGTGGGATGATTGCGCGAGCAGTGGGTTGGAGAATTCTTGGCGCAAGAATTTGTTGCACCACGTAGATTACACCACGCATGTTGGCCCACATCGATTGCACCACGCATATTGATAGAAACGCACTGTTTGGGGTTCGCGTTGGCTAACATCCTTGTAGACCACTCCCCCCCGTCGCACCCCCAGGCGTAAGTGTGAGGTGGACCGCGCGTTTTGCACACGATTGTTCATGGGGAATGTGACACTCGCAACATTTTCAAGGATGGAAAAGGGGTGGTTTTCAGAATGTGGCTGTCGCTATAGCGCCGCGCGTGGTCGTTGCAACCGTGTAAGAATGGATGAGTGGCAGTTTTCAAGATCGGGCTCTTGCCCTAGCGCCGCGCGCATTGGTTTCAAACGTTTGCAACAGTCTTAAGGGTGGACGGTTTGTGTGTGTGCGGTGGTTATCACAATGTGGCTCTTTCTTTAGTGCCGCGCATATTCGGCGTAAATTTGCCTGAGCGCCGCGCGCATTGGTCTTGAAATTCTGCAATCGTTTCCATGATGGAGGGCGGCTCTTTTTCAAGTTGTGGTTCTTGCTGTAGCACCGCGCATATTCGTCTTAAACTGTTACGGCAGTTTCAGTGATGGAGTGTGGGCGGTTTCAGAATTCGCTCTCGCCGTGGCGCCGCGAGCATTTTTATAAACGTTCGCAACAGTTTCAGGGATAGCAGGCGGTTCCTTTCAACATGTGGCTCTCGTCCCGGCGCCTCGCGCAGTCGTTTCAAAAAATTGAAACAGTTCCATAGTGGACAGGGGTCATTTTCAACATGTCGCTCTCGCCTTGCCGCCAAAAGTTTCAATCGCCTCTTGGATGGAAGGTGTTTTTTTTCAAAGTGGGGCTCTTTTCCCAGTGCCGCGAACACGTCTCAGACGTTCGCAACAGTTTCAAACACGAAGCGTCTCTTGTTCTGAAGTGGGGCTTTCGCCTCAGCGCCGCGCGCACTCGTTTTGGAGTGCAGTTTGCTGGACGGATAATTGTCCCCCTTCAAACTGGGGTTGTCGCTTGGGACGGCGCGCGGATTTCGACGACCCGAAGCTTCAACGGACTTTAGCGCGCTGCAAGGGTCCAGGGCGTTGTCCCATCAAAAGCGGATCTGCCGCGTGGGATCTCCTCGACGCTCGTGGCCACGTGTGGCAACCTCGTGCAGTCGTTGCACGGAGGGGGGGGGGTCCTTGTTCTTCGAAAGGGGGATCTCGCTGGACGCCTCGTGGAGCTGGAGGGTCATCGTGTGCTCGCTCTCCTGCCTGAGCGCCACAGAGGTGCGATGCTCCCTTTCCAAGCGGGGCCCTCGCCGACATGGCAGGCCCTCTTGGGCTGGTCTTTCAAGCCGGACGCCTCCTGTAGTGGAAAGGACTTTGTGCAGGGGCGCATGAGGAGGGGACCGAGGTATGAGATCGAGGTCGGTTCGGGGAGGTTAACCCTCATTTTCTTCGTGTTTGTGGGGTGCTCTGGTGCATTCTTCTGTCTTAGGTCCGACCTCTCCCTGCCCACTTCTCTCCTCCCTTGCGGAGAGGGTGGCGGAGCGCAGCACCGCGGGGTCCTGGCAGGTCCTTGGCCTCGCCATCACCACGTTCCTCGGCCCCCTGTCGGAGCACCCGCGGGGGGGGGTGGGCGGGAGCGGAAGCGGCGGCGCAGGCGGAGTCGGCGGCGAGAGGGGGGGGGAAGTTAGAAGCAAGAACCCCTCTCATGAGGCGGCGGGGCTTCTCAGAAGCCCTCGCGCCTTTGAGAAGCTTCCAGTTTTTTCGGGGAAGGCTCAGGGCATTTCTCAGAAGGCCGGGTGACTTCCGAGCCTTCTGAGGAGGCCCTGGGCTCGCAGTCAACGGAGGGGTTGGGGGACGAGGAGGTTGACTGTTGATGATGCCCGCCGTGGTGGTGATGATGACGATATTCGTGATATGGCCGTTGCTGGTGCTACGCTGGATCATATGGCGGTGATGGTGCTGACGGTGGTCATGATAATGACGATGATGCTGTTGCGGTTGACGACGCCGAGGATGTTTGAGATGGTGCTGCTGATGAACACTGTTGGCCACGATTGTCGGATGATGATGCTGATGAAGATGACGATGACGGTGTTGATGAGGGTGGTCACGGTGGTGATGATGCTGATGATGATGCTGATGATGATGGTGGTTACGATGATGGAGGTGGAGTTTCTGATACTGATGGTTGTGGTGGTGACGATGATACCGACAATGGTGATGATGACGATGATGATGATGCTGCTGATGATGATGATACTGATGGTGATGATGATGGTGATGATGATGACGACTCTGAGGACAATGACGACGATGGTGATGCTGATGATGACGATGTTGCTGACGATGATGGTTATGACGAAAACGCTAATGATGATGCTGATGATGATGCTGATGATGATGATGATGGTGATGCTGATGATGATGGTGGTGCTGCTGATTGTGCTGATAATGATGATGATGCTGATGATGATGATGATGATGATGATGATGATGATGATGATGATAATGCTGATGCTGATGTTGCTGATGATGACGGTGATGATGATGCTGATCATGCTAATGATAAGGATGATGACGCTGCTGCTGATGATGGTTATGATGATGGTGCTGATGATGACACTTGTGACGATGATGGTGATGGTGATTGTGAGGTTGCTGATGATGGTGATGATGATGAATATGCCGATCATGACTTTAAGGACTTTGACGACGTCGACCATGATGTTGATTCTCCTGATGGTGCTGATGGTACTGATGATGTTGATGATGATGGTGATGCTGATGCTCATGATGACGGTGTTGTCGCTGACGATGACGATGCTGCTGATGATGCTGCTGCTGATGATGATGGTTATGATGATGCTGATTATGCTGATGATGAGGATGCTAATGATGATGCTGCTGATGATGATGCTGCTGATGATGATGATGATGATCATGATGCTGATGACTCTGACGACGATGATGATGATGATGCTGATGGTGATGCTGACGATGATGCTGCTGATGATTATGATGATGCTGCTGCTAATGATGCTGATGCGGCTGATTATGATGACGATGCTGCGGCTGATGGTGATGATGGTGATGATGGTGATGACGGTGGTGATGCTGCTGATGATGATGCTGCTGACACCCTTCCCCGCGCAAGGCATTGCGGGCTGCTCGAAGGAGACCGACAGCTGCTGGACTCAGCGCGGCGCAGGACGTGCTCCCATGGCTCATTCTGCGCCCCCCCCCCCCCTCGAGGGCCCCGAGCAGGATCTGTTCGAGAAGTGCGCCGACGACGACGCGGAGGCAGGGCGGGTCGCGCGGTCGCTGACGGAGCCGCGCGCTCCAGGCTCGCAGGCTCGGAGTCTGCTGCGGGCCTGACTACTGTCGAAACCATTCAGCTCGGGTGCGCGGCTAGTCCAGGGCTTCGCAGCGCGCTCTGGCCTTCGCCCTGCGCCGCCTGGTGGCCATTGCTGAACGGCCCGTCCACGTCTTCGTTGGCAACCGCACCGTCGTCACTGATTCGAGGTCCTCTTCGCAGGAAAGCCACTTCAAGTTATTGGAGCTCAGGCCAATCTCTGGCAGTGGCCTTAAACCGTCACGCCGACGAGCTCGCCGCTTCCAGAGCACGTCTGCCCGTCCTGCGGCCAGATGTCGTCGACGGGGCCAAGTGGCGGCGCAAGTTTACAGCGTCTCACCACGTCGCCGCTGTCGCAGTCCATAGGCGTCGCCACCTCGCTTTGCGCTTGCCGGGCAGGCGCGCGGGATGCTCTAGGGTTGACCTCGGCAAGATGAAGCCCAACCCGCTCACCGTAGATCAATGAAGCGACGAGCCACCAGGCTCGCTTGGCGAGCCCTGGCAACCGCAAGGCCCACCGGGGCCGGAAAGGGGGGGGTGCAACCGACTGCTTTGAAAGAGAAGACGAGGGCCTTTGGGGTTCAGGTGCGGCCTTGGACAACGATAGCGAAATGACTGCTACTTCGTCAGGATATCACGATGACGCCGGCCACGACGCCGACGACGAAAGCATGGAGAGGCGGCGGCGATGGCAGTCGGGGCGGATGTCCACCAGGACCTCGCGTAGACACCAGGTCGTTCCCCCCTAGCACCAGGGCGCGGGGATTTGCGACCGCGCAATTACCCAAGAGGGAGTAGGCACCAGTGGAACACCAATGCAGTGAACGGATCGCAGAAGCGCCCTCGCGCAACACCTCGTTGCTGCCAGGCAGCAGTCATATCGGGAACGTGAAACGTTTCTCATTGCTAGCATCGCGGCGCTGCAACAGCGCGTCATATACCTTCAGTCCGCTTGGGACGACTTGCGGCAGGCCTTCCGTCCGACCGCTTCTCCTTGGGGTTCGCCTCCAAACTCGCCGCTGGCACGCTAATCCTAGCTGTCTCTTTGGGTGCCCTGCGAGAGCAGCTTGCAAGTGTCCCGCGGCTTTTGCAGTGGGCCGCTGCGGGGGATGCTGCAGGGTGGCGCCACGGTTGAGGGGGCGTGTCGCTGTTTGATCGCTAGAAACTCTTTTTTGTATTTACTTGGGGACCCCTTAATCCGCGCTATGGTGTCTCTTTCCGTGCACCTCTTCGTTTTGCGGCATTTCCCGCCAGCGCGAGGTAGGCCTGAGCTGTGTGATTCCAGAAGACTCGCTGCTCTTCTCGCTCGCTCTCTGCTCTTGCTGCTCAGCTGTCCAGGGTCTCTCTGCCGCCGCCCGTTTTGGCTCTAATAATTTTAGGGCCCTTGGCCGATTGAGCTACGACCCGCTCTGCGAGCGTTTCCAAAACGATAGATCCGCGATCTTTCCATATCACAGTGGTAGCTTGGAGCGAGCTATCCCGGCCCGCGGGGCCGTGCATATCCAAGACGACGTCCGCGACGTCGCACTCCATATTGGAATCGAGGCCCAGCGGCTTCCTCGCGCTGTTGCTCAGCGCCTACGCCAGCGTCAGCGACGCCAGCACCAACGCCAGCGTCAGCGACGCCAGCACCAACGCCAGCGTCAGCGACGCCAGCACCAACGCCTACTACGCTTACACCCCTGCCAACTCCAACGCCAGCGTCAGCGACGCCAGCGAGTACGCCTTCGACTCCTGCTCTTTCAAGAACGCCAGCGCCAGCGACGCCAGCGACTACGCCTTCGTCTCCAACTCCAAGAACGCCAGCGTCAGCGACGCCAGCTACTCCATCTCCTTTCCGACCCTCAGCAGCGACGACAGCTACTTCTCCTACGCCTGTGTCAGCGACGCGGCCTACTGCTCCTACGACGGTGTCCGCGACGCCAGCTACTTCTCCTACGACGGTGTCAGCGACGCCAGCTACTCCCTCTACGCCAGTGTCAGCGACGCGGCCTACTTCGTCTTCGACAAGATGGGGGATAACTTCAACTATGCCAACAACGCCATCCCTACTTGGAATGGCGATCCAGCTAAATGGAGAGATTACAAGCAGGAGGTCAAACTTTGGAAGCTCAGCGAGAACCTCGCCGTGGCCCACAGTCTCGCGTCGAAGCTCGTGCTAAGGCTCAGCGGGACGGCGCGGAGTGCAGCGCTCAGCATGACGGAGGCGCAGCTGCACCCGGCAGCCGCAGCGGACATCGAGGACGCCGACGATAAGAAGCGCAACAGGAATCAGGTCGGCATCGAGAACGTCTTGCAGCACTTGGAGGCCAGCTTAGGTCAGCAGAAGCCAGTGCAGAAGGGCGAGGCGCTTGATAAGTTTTTCGAGTCGACGCAGCATCGCCGACGCAGAGGTGAACGCATGACTGATTGGCTCATCCGTTTCGAGACGGGACTACAGCAGCTACGCGAAAACGAGGTGGACCTCAACGCGCTGGACGACGTTGCAGGATGGTTCCTGCTGCGGAAGGCCGGGCTCGCAGCGGAACGCCGTGGGCGTGTTGTGGGCGACCTGGCCGACGCGCGCTACGGCTACCAGCGCATCCGCGGACTGCTGGTCAGGATGTTCCCGGACATCCACGCGTCGGAGCGCCGCGCCCTGCCGCCGAGACCGTGGAACAAACCAGTCGCGCCCGCAAGGCGGCTGGCGCAGCGCGTCCTCCAGCCGTGGAGGGCGCTCTACTAATGTTGTCGACGAGCCAGACGACGAGAACGACGAATGCCAAGAGGAGGATGACGAGGACGAGGCCGACGTACAGGACATTGTCCGTCAGGAGCTCGAAGCCTTCAGCTTCGAGCTCGAGTCATCCAGCGTGGACATCTCCGAGCTGTTCGACGGCGACGACTCCGCCAAGGTCGAAGCTGCCGCGGCGGAGCTTGCCGCCATTCCCGAGGCCATGGCCGCCATTAGATCGGCTCGGGAGGCCCTGAAGGGCCGCGGCAAGTCGAACAAGTCCGCGCCGACCCGCCGACCGACCAAGCTGCAGGGCCGGGTCGACCAGCGCAAGAAGAATTCGACGTGCTGGGACTGCGGCGAGGCCGGGCACTGGACGTGGGGCAGCCAATGCCCCACGCCGGGCGCGCGCAAGTTCGCGCCCAAGGACGGTGAGCCCAAGGGCGGTGGGCGCGGAGGCCGTGGAGGTCGTCCGCAGCCGACCAGGTGGTCCAGTTCGCGGACGAGGAGATCGCCCTGCACCCGCCGGGCCCCGTGACGCCGCCCCCAGAGGCCTGTGTCTCGGAGCGGCTCATTCACCACCTGCCGGACGTGAACGTCGCGATCGGCAGCGATGAGCCCCAGGACGAAGGCGTCGGCGTGGTCGACACCGCCTGCCTTTTCTGCGTCTCGGGCAAGAAGTGGTGCGACAACTACAGGGGCATTTTCACGAGGATGGGCCTCGCCGACCAGATTCTCGAGGAGCCAGAGGACGAGGTCTATAGGTTCGGCAACGGAGGCACCCTACCCAGCAAGCTGCGCGTCACCGCGCCACTTGTGCTGTGCGGCCAGGCCGGCCGCATCGTGTTCAGCGTCGTGGACAGCCCCACGCTCGGCCTGCTCATAGGCCGGGACTTCGTCCAGCCTTCCAAGATCGACATCTCGCTCTGGAAGGGCCAGATCCGCATCGGAAACGCCACCCAGAAGCTCACCACGAGCGCCGCGGGCCACCCCGCGATCATGCTGCAGCCAGAGGACTGGCGCGCCATCTGGGATGCCGGTAGGGAGCGCAAGCCCGGTGTGAAACGACAGCTGGACAAGACCATGTACATCGAGGTCGAGAAGTCGATCGATCGCCGCGAGAGGAAGACGAGGACGGGCGACCCGCCGACGGTCAACAGCACTACCTGATCGACACCATCAACAATTTCGTTACGAAGAAGGAGCTGAACGTCCCGAGGCGGCTCCAGCCTCTGCTTTCGGCCGTCGCCTCAGCCTTGGTTTGCTGTTCTACCGCAGCACCAGCTCCTAGCCTCGCGCTTGCTATGCTGCCGGAGGCTACCTACCCCACGACGTGCGCTACCGAGCCCCTTCAGGACTGCATCGCCTGCGGCGAGACGGCCTTCGAGGCCTGCAGTCATCCGGGTTTCTGCTCGGACTGCGTCTTCGGCGCGCCCGTGGCCCTGAGTTACGACCAGGGCGCCATCATCAGCGACTGCCACGGACCCGAGGTCAACATCGTGGAGGAGGAGCAGTTACGCGTGACGACGCTCAAGAAGGGGACGAAGCCGCAGCTGATCGCGGGCAAACGGTCAGCCTTCGTTCGTCACCAGCAAGAGCGGCATCCAGCCGCACAGGATCGGCCAGGCTCTAACATCCGACCTGGCCAAGTCCATGACCCGATCCAGCCCGACGTCCACGCCAACCAGCACCGTGCTCTACGAGTGGTGCTGCAACTCGGACAGCAAGCTCAGCGCAACCTGGAGGAAGAAGGGAGGAGCTGCTGTCAGGTGTGGTCTTCCAGGTCTCGACCTCTCCAAGCAGTTCGTGGTCTCAGGCAAGAGCGTGCGAGTTCACGCGGCGTTTCCCTGCCAGCCGTGGACTTCACTACAACGACTCGTCGTCGAGACCGACCCGAGCAAGCTGCCCAAGCTCAAGAAGGATCGGGCGAAGCCGCAGCAGATGATCGGCCTGTTCCTGCAGTCGATGTCTCGGCTGCGCAAGGAGTTCGGCGCTCAGCTCGCCGTCTCATTCGAGTGGCCGAGGCATTGCGACGGATGGGGCCCCACCAAGAACGCGACCGCCAAGAAGCTGAAGGAGCAGCTTCCGCGCGTCGTGGACTTCGATGGCCTTGCGTTCGACCTCAAGACGAAGAAAGGGGATCTACATCAAGAAGCCGTGGCGGATCATCACCGACCACTTCGGGTTTGACGACTCGCCCAGGCGTTTCTGCAGCGGGGGGCATCCTCACGCGGAAGCCTGCGGTAAGGGCGCCAAGCGCAGCGAGAACTACACGGACATGCTCGTGAAGGTGTTCGCCGAGCAGCTGCGACGTCCGAACCGACGACCCGTTCGAGAAGCTCACCCTACATCGACGACGAGAAGGGCAAGCAGAAGGACGGTTCCAGCCGCTGCAGCCGCGCAGGAGCCAGCGCTCACGGCCGCGGAGGAGCGGACGCTTCGGTCCGCAGTCATGCAGCTCCACGTCAGCACTGGGCACCCGTCCAACGATTCGCTTGCGAGAGCTATCCGCGTGGCCGGCGGATCGCAGAGGTCCATCGAGATGGCCCTCGACCTCTACTGCGAGGTATGTGCAGCACATCAGCGACCACTACCTCACCTGCCAGGAAGGATCAGACTGGACAGGGACTTCAACGACTCCATCGGCGTGGACCTTTTCACCCTGGCCGACTACGCGGGCAACCGGCTGATTTTTCTGAATGTGGTCGACCTGGCCTCAGGTTTTACGATGTGCGGCACAGTCGCATCAAGGCATCCGCCAGTTGTTTTCGCTCGACTGCTGCAGATTTGGATCACGCCGTTCGGCGCTCCTCAGCGTGCCATCTTTGACGGAGGAGGTGAGTTCGAGCGCGAGTTCTCCAAGGAGCTCGAGGACATGGGCTGCCGCTTGATGACGACATCTGCGGCCACGCCGCAGCATAATGCTACCGTGGAGCGACGCGGAGGCCTGTGGAAGGTGCACGCGAGGAAGCTGATCGACCAGTTCAGCATCAGGTTCGACCAGACCGCGGTCGCTCACAAGGTCCAGTGGCTGATCGCCTCCTTGTGCTGGGCCATGAACAGCCGGGTCAACTCCACGGGCTACTCGCCGTCGCAGTGGGTGCTCGGGCGAGGTCTTCGCCTTCCGTACTGCTTGCTTGACAACGCCGGATGGCTGTCCCTGCACGAGCGTATCGTGTCCGATAAGCCGTTCCCGGAGAGGATCGCCATCGTGAAGGCCGCGCAGACCTCCACGCAGCAGCTCAGGTTCAACCAGTCCCTCTCCAGGGCGCCGCTGGCCCGGTCCCGGGCAGATGGAGCTCAGCACGCCGGCGACGTCTACCAGACAGGCGACCGGGTGTACTACTGGAGGGGCAACGGCAAGCCCAAGCGCGAATGGGGTTTGCAGTGGCACGGGCCCGGCGTCATCATCGGGTTCGAGGGCGCCTCGAACGTCTGGGTCAGCCACCGCTCCACTACCGTGAAGGTCAACCGTGGACACCTACGCCGCGCCACGGCCGCGGAGCTCGCGCCGTGGGGCCAGGTGCTGATCGCGCTGAACAGCAACTAGCCGCCAGGCCCACCGCCAGGCGCCCCGCCAGGGTCCTCAGGGCCCGCACCTCCTCCGGACTCTGGAGGGGGCGGCGGTGGTGCAGGCGGCGGCCCACCGCCGCCCGGCCCAGGCGAAGGAGGAGGACCTGTTGGACCCGCGCCGCCAGACGCAGACGAGGACATGTTCCTCGACCTGACCGGACCAGCGCCGCAGAAGCGCCCCCGCAGTGAAGGCCAGCCTCCAGCACCACCCGCGCTACCAGCACCAGCACAGCAGCCAGCCATCGTGCAGCGCAACTTCGGCAACATTGAGATGTCCACAGCAAATCAGCGCATTCATCAGTACCATGAGTGGCTGGCCCGCCGTCAAGGTGACGGTGATTTCACTACCAGTGGAGGAGCTAGCGGCAGTGGAGAAGCGGCCCCACCGCCCTCGGGAGGAGCCGTGCAGCAGCAGCCACCGCTGCCGCCGCCAGCGGAGCCGCAGCCGCCAGCGGAGCCGCAGCCGCCACCTGCGGCAGCCGACCCGCCGGCGCCAGACTCAGGCGGTGCTGCCGCCCCTGCGGATGCCGCTGCTCCTGCCGCCGAAGAATTTCAACGTCCTGAACCCGCGCCGCACGACGACGACGAGGACGACAAGCAGTCCGACAGTTCCGCATCGGACATGATTCGGGAGTGGGCTCAGATTGCAGAGGAGCAGGCGCGCCAGGAGACCATGGCTCGCCGCCCACTGGGCACCGAGGACCAGCGCGGTACCAGGACGCAGCGCCAAGTTCGACAAGAGAACGCACCAGTGGCATTGCAGCGTGACCGCCAGCAAGAGCTCGACCCCCGCGAGCGCGCCGCAAAGCGCAAGGAGCTACTGAACGACCTGCCTCAGTGCTTCAAGAGGCCGAGGGACACGAACAAGGTCGACCTCTACCTGGACAACTACTTCCAGAAGCACGCGGACGAGCTCTACTCTAGTACACGACTCCGTGAGGCACTGCTCACGGGGAACGCCACCGCCAAGGAGCTCAAGTACGACACGTTGAGCGCCACCGAGAAG
Organism: Prorocentrum cordatum; assembly: GCA_963575745.1. Classification (NCBI taxonomy): domain Eukaryota; class Dinophyceae; order Prorocentrales; family Prorocentraceae; genus Prorocentrum; species Prorocentrum cordatum. The sequence goes on from CAUYUJ010015361.1 coordinate 184,571, forward strand.
AAGAACATGGACGCCGCCATGAAGACCGAGTGGTCCAAGTGGACGGAGTTCGGCGCCTACAAGAAGCTCCCGCCCAAGGAGCTGAAGAAGCTCCTGCGGCGCGGCCCTGGCATTCGCCCTGTGGGCACGCGCTGGGTGCTGACCAGCAAGGGCCAGAACGTCATGAAGGCTCGCCTGGTCGTGCAGGGCTGCCAGGAGGACAAGTCGCAGATCAGGGCGGACGCGCCTACGGGATCCAGGGGCGCGCTGTACCTGACCCTCGCTGCCGCAGCCCAGAAGGGCTGGGATCTCTCGTCCTGCGACGCGATGACGGACTACCTGCAGTCGGGTAACATCGAGAGGCTGCTGCTCCTGCGCATGCCGGCCAAGAACCCGCCGCCGGGGATTCAGCCCGGCGAGATCGTCATGGCCACAGGCGCGATCTACGGGGCGCGCGACGCCGGGAGGCAGTGGTACCTCTACGCGCAGAAGGTCTTCGCCGAGCACGGCCTTGTGGAGAGCAAGCTCGAGAAGCGCCTCTACTACTTCTACGACGAAGGTGGGCTCGCCGCTGTGGTCCACACTCATGTGGACGATTTCCTGATCGCCCAGCGCAGCAACTCCACGAAGTGGAAGGCTACCATCGCCTCGATGGTGAAGAAGTTGCACCTCAAGCCGGTCGAAGGGGTCATCAAGTACTGCGCACGTAATTACCAACACCAAGCTCGACGACGAGTTCCGCGTGACCCAGGCCACCGCTGCAGCGCAGGTGGACTTTGTCGACCTGAAGGCCACCAACGGCCGAGGTGCCGAGGACCGGCTTACCGCCACCGAGGTGACGAGCTACCGCCGCACGCTCGGGCAGCTGTTGTGGCTGGCGGTGCAGACCCGGGTAGACATAGCCTGCCCGGTGAGCTTCGCAGCTCGCCGCACCAACGTCGCCACCGTGGCCGACGCGAAGACGCTCAACAATACGGTTGCCTACGTGCACTCCACCGCGAACTTCGCGATCGTGCTCAAGCGCAAGCTCGTCGACCTGGAGGCGGCCATCACCGCGTGCTTCACCGACGCCGCGTTCGTCAACGTGGACGGCGTCAAGAGCCAGTGGGGCATGGTGATGGGGCCCACCCACCGCCCGCGCGACGTCGTCGGTGGTCGCTACGACCTGTGTCTGCCAGTCGCCTGGCACTCCGGCACGGTCAAAAGGGCGGTGAAGTCGACCCTCGCCGCCGAGGGCTACGCCGCCCTCGAAGGATCGGAGACCAACATTTGGTTCCGACAGCTGCTCACCGAGGCCTACAACCCCAAGGCGGCGCTCAAGCAGATTGGCGTGCTCGCCGACAAGCGCCCGGGGGAGATCTACAGCGACAGCAAGGGCCTTGTGTCGCACATCCAGTCCGATGTGGGCCAGTCTACGGACAAGCGGTTCCGCATCGTCGCCTCCATGATCAAGGAGGCCGTGCATCCCAACAGTGCGCTCAAGCTCAGTTGGACCCCGACCTGGGCCATGGTCGCGGACGCCCTGGCGAAGGCCATGGAGGCCGGCGTCCTGCTGTCGTTCTTCGGGGCCCGCAAGCGCACCTACGGGGCCCGGCAGCCGCGCGCCGCCATGCTCGCCTTGGTGCTGTTCATCTGCCTCGGCAAGGTCAAAGGACAGCCAACGCCTGCGCCGACGACGCCGGACTTCAGCTACTACCTGTGCCTGCTGACGTTCGCGCTATTCTACGGCATGGCCATCGGGTTCGGCATCTTCATGATGCTGTGGGCGATCATGAGGCAGAACCACGCGATTGCCACCGAGCAGAGCGTCGCCGAGGCCAAGGCCATGGGCGAGCACCCTGGCTGGGACGGCCGCCTACTGGGCCGGCGCCGCAACATGCCGACGATCCCTGAGGACCGTGACTACGACGGCGATGTCATCATGCAGCCCCCTGGAGGCGCAAGCAGTGCGAGTTCAGCGACATCGGCGTCTGGCGTGTCTTTCGGACACCATCCATCGCAGCCACCAATTCCAGCATTTCCAGCACTGCAGCAGCCGCCGATGCCGCCAGCACCGCCACCTTCCAGTGCATCGCCATCACCGTGCACGGCAACATCGACCCCGGGATTGGGACGATCGAGGTCAGCAAGGGCCTCAAGCAGCTCAGGCAGCTCGGCGCCTACATCGCCAAGCATCGTTTCCGTGACGAGCTCATCGAGTGCGATCAGCGCCAGTGGAGTCCAGTGGCACGGGTCGTCGCCTACGGTAGAGCCCAGCGACCTGCTTGATTGCATCAGCAACCGGCCCGACTTCGTGGTCGGCCACAACTCGCACAGCGTATACATCACCTGCAAGAGCTGCAAGAAGCACGCGTCTCGGCTGACCCGTTGCTATCGCAACAGCAACCGGGATTTCACGATCTTCCCGCCGGGCGTGATGCGCGACCTCATGGGTCGATGGCGCAAGATCACAGGCCGAGAGTGCGGGCGAGGATCAGATCTGACGGATAAGCCGATGAAGCCCAAGAAGGGCGACTGATCCATGCTGCTGCCCAGACTGTCGCGGTTTTTCATCGCGACCTTGCCTACGTAAGTCCGCATTGCTGTTCCAGATTTCACACCTGGTGAAAAGATTTCCACGTAATCCGCATTTCAGAAGCTTCAGTTCAGTGTGCACAGTTTTTGATGTGATGACGATCGCACCCATTCAGATGGCTCTTTTGAGTTCTGTCGCCTCTCGATCGGACTCTAGCCATGCCTTGTCTTTGATTATAGCGCCGGCGGCGCTGAGAGCTGTGAATACCCTGCAGGCCGCGTGTAGCGCATCCGCTTAAGTGCCCCGTGGGCTGCCTGCGATTGCAAGCCGTGTCGAGGCGTTTGCTCGCCTTCTGCCAGCGCGCCTGGCCTCCGCCAAATGAAATTAGCGCCAGGCTTATATGCCCGGCTGCTCATGGCGCATCGTGTGCGCCCGCCCGCTGCTTTTGAACACCGTGCAGGAGGAGTGTGATTCCAGAAGACTCGCTGCTCTTCTCACTCGCTCTCTGCTGTTGCTGCTCAGCTGTCCAGGGTCTCTCTGCCGCCGCCCGTTTTGGCACTAATAATTTTAGGGCCCTTGGCCGATTGAGCTACGATCCGCTCTGCGAGCGTTTCCAAAACGATAGATCCGCGATCTTTCCATATCACAAGCTGCAGATGCGCCCCGCTAGGCCCGGATCGTCTGCGGTCCGAGCTGTTGCGCGCGCGCGCTCTCTCTCTCTCTCTCTGTTTCTTTCTCCCGCTCTCATTGTTTCTTTCCGCGACCGCGAATGTACTGCGTGGTTCGGTGCCGAGCAAAACGAGAAGGGATGTCGGGGAGGAAAGAATGGAATGTCGAGTACTGTGGTGATGATGCTGATGCTGATGATGTGGGTGATGCGGATGACGATGATGATGATGATGCTGACGATGATGATGATGCTGATGCTGATGATGATGATCATGCTGGTGATGATGATGATGATGATGATGATGGTGGTGGTGGTGGTGGTGTTGGAATGGTGATGGTGGTGGTGGTGGTGGAAGGGTGGTGGTGGTGGTGATGGTGGTGATGATGATGCTGATGATGATGATGATGATGCTGGTGATGGTGATGGTGATGGTAATCATGATGATTCTGATGATGATGATGCTGATGATGATGATGCTGCTGATGCTGATGACGATGACGATGACGATGACGATGATGATGCTGGTGATGATGATGGTGGTGCTGATGATGATGATGATGGTGGTGGTGGTGGTGGCGGTGGTGGTGGTGGGTGGTTGTGGTGGACGATTCTGGACAACACGCTCAACCAATGAACGCCGCACCACGACCGCGCAACATCGTCGGAAGCTGTCGTGTATGCTGCTGCAGATGATGATGCCGATAGCAATGGCTGGTGCGGATGACGATGACGATCATGATTTTGTTGACGTTGATACAGGCGCTGATGATGAGGATGAGGTTGATCATCATAGTGATGCGGATGCTGATGATGATGATGATGCTGCGGATGATGATGACGATGTCGTCGCAGGTGATGGTGATGATATTGAGTATGATGTGTATGATGATGGTCCTAGTGCTGGTAAGGACTGTGAGGCTGTTGCGATTGATGGGTCTAGTTATGCCCAAGGTGTTACGAGGATGACGCCGACGACCGTTCGAATTACCACGACAACTTGCGCCATGATGATGTTGATGGCGGGAATGTCGATTACCACGACGACGATGCCGACGCCGACGACGACGACAACGACGATGATGACGATGACTGTGATGGCGATGATGCTGATGACGATGATGACCGTGACTACGATGATCGATATGCTGATGCTGATGGTGGCGTTGTTGCTGCTGCTGTTGTTGGTGACGATGATGATGACGATGACGATGGCGATGCTCATGATGATGATGATGATGATGATGATGATGATGATGATGATTATGATTATGATTATGATTATGATGATGATGTGACGATGATGATGATGATGATGATGATGATGATGATGATGATGATGATGATGATGATGATGATTATGATGATGATGATGATGATGATGATGATGATGATGATGATGATGTGATGACGATGATGATGATGATGATGATGATGATGATGGTGGTGGTGAGGATGCTGATGCTGATGGTCATGCTACTGCTGCTGTCGCTGCTGCTGACGGCGGCGATGGCGATGATCTTGATGACGACGACAACGACGACGACGATGACGATGATAACGATGATAACGACGACGATAATGATGATGGTGAGGAAGAGCAGGAGGATGCTGATAATGATGATGATCATGCGGATGCTGCTGTTGATGATGATGGTGATGATCATGATGATGCTGGTGATGATATGATGCTGCTGCTGATGATGATGAGTCTGATGATGCTGATGATGATGAGGTGATGATGATGCTGTTGATGATGAGGATTGTGGTGATGATGCTGATGCTGATGATGTGGGTGATGCGGATGACGATGATGATGATGCTGATGATGATGATGAGGATGATGATGCTGATGATGATGCTGATGCTGATGATGATGATGATGCTGGTGATGCTGATGATGATAATGATGTTGATTATGATGATAATGATGATGATGCTGATGATGATGATGATGAGGATGAGGATGAGGATGATGGGGATGATGCTGACGATGACGACGATGATTATGATGATGATGATGAGGATGCTGATGCTGATGATGATGATGATGATGATGATGTCTGCTGATGATGATGATGATGCTGATGATGATGATGACGATGATGCGGATGTCGATGAGGATGCTGATACTGATGATGCTGATGATGATGATGATGATGATGATCATGCGGATGCTGCTGCTGATGATGATGATGCTAATGACGTTGATGATGCTGATGCTGATGCTGCTGCTGCTGATGATGATGATGATGAAAATGATGATGTTGAGGAGGATGATGATGCTGCTGATGATGATGATGGTGGTGGTGGTGGTGATGATGATGATGCTGATGCTGATACTGATGCTGATGATGATGATGATGATGATGATGATGATGATGATGATGTTGTTGTTGTTGTTGTTGTTGTTGTTGTTGTTGTTGTTGTTGTTGTTGATGATGATGATGTTGTTGTTGTTGTTGTTGTTGAACATTATTACTTCTAAAGAATAATTATTGTTGGGACCCCTGGTGCGCGACCCCCCTCCAAAACCTAGGCCGCAGCTACATTTTCATCATTTTTTAGCGAAAGCTTCAGAAAAGTGAATTATTACCGGATCCGGTTGTTTTGTTGTACTCCGTTTTCCCTTGCAAAAAACACTATAAAATGAAAATTCTTGTTCTTACTTGATCAAATTGCAAGAATCCCTTGCAAAAAATAAGGTAAAGTGGACATTCGTGCGCGCAAGACGAAATCCTTCCAAAACCTTAGGTTTCGTAGCGATTTTAACATAAAAACATCAAAAACCCAATGGTTTTTTAAGAAAAAATTGTCAAAATGTTCTTCCGCGCGCTCTTGCGGATTCGTAGGAAAACCAACACTTTTTAAACAATTCTGTCAAACGGGCTTTTGCGAGCAACTTTTTCGAACTTCTGCGACAACGGTTGCGCACCTGCCAGGGCCATCATCCCTGTCAAATAATACCATGCGGGACACATTCGTTTTTTCTTCGCGCGCGCACGCCGAAATCTCCAAAAACCATTGGGTTTTTAAGAATTTTAGCACCGCGCATCATAAAATCACACGAATCGCACCGTAGGTCCTCGAAAAACACCTGCACGACTTTTCAAAATTTCCACCCGCGCGCGCTGTCCGAATCCTCAAAAAACCAATGGTTTTCCAACATTTATGTTACATGAGCTCGCGCGAGCTACTTTCGCATCTTTGCAACGGGGTTCGCGCGCCTGCCAGGGGCCAGAATCCCTTGCGGTTGCGCCATAGGTTGCGCCCTCGGCCGCCGAGAATAAAACGTCCCCCTATTGGTTGCGCCATAGGTTGCGCCCTCGGCCGCCGAGGGTTACGAACGTAGGCTTAACAACTTCTGTGGGTGTACGAACGTAGGCTTAACAACTTCTGTGGGTGTGTACTCCACGCCAGTGTAGTAGCCACGGTCGTCCGCAGGCCACGAAGTGAAGTGTCCGAACGTCATAGGGCGGGAAGCTGGGTGTGGGTGGTGGCGAAGAGTCGTGTGGATATTTGGTAGAGCTTGCACTGCCCCCCCACAAAGTGGGGGTATTGGCTGGCGTCGCATGAAAACCCTGGCACTGGTGAGAACACTGAGCGTTCGGGTAAAGTGATTGTTGTTGTTGTTGTTGTTGTTGTTGTTGTTGTTGTCGTCGTCGTCGTCGTCGTCGTCGTTGTTGTTGTTGTTGTTGTGGTGTTGTTGTTGTTGTTGTTGTTGTTGTTGTTGTTGTTGTTGATGTTGTTGTTGTTGTTGTCGTTGTTGTTGTTATGGTTGTTGTTTCCGACGCCTATGACGAGGGCGAGGTGGATAAGAGGCATGACGCCTGCGATGATGAGGTGGAACGCGGTATGGACGAGGACGGGGACACGGTTGATGATGGTGGGGATGGTGGTTGTGATCAGTCGGATGAGTTAGGGTCACAACGTATAGGAGGAGGGATAAGAGGGGAAGGAGTCTACGTAGGCGTGGGACGAGGACGAGGAGGAGGAGGAGGAGGAGGAAGAGGAGGAGGAGGAGGGGGGGCAGACGGAGAAAGAGGAGGAGGATGAGGAGGAGGAGGAGGAGGCGGAGGAGGAGGAGGAGGAGCAAATGGGGGAGGAGTCTGGGGGGGGAACTAGGAGGAGGAGGAGGAGGAGGAGGAGGAGGAGGAGGAGGAGGAGGAGGAGGAGGAGGAGGAGGAGGAGGAGGAGGAGGATGGCCAGGACTCCGCCGCTTACGCGCTGGCGGCCCAGTCCTTCGTGGCGCCCTTGAGCGGTGGGGGTCCTCAGCGGGCGCCCGCTGGATTGCCTGGGCCGTCCTGGAGCTTGTGGGGCTCAGAAAGCAGGGGCCTTCGGTCGCCACCTGGGTGGGTAGGTGGAGGTGAAGGTGCACGAGCCACACACGCACGCACCGCTTGGGTCACGGCGCCCGCGTGGGGTGGGGTCGGGTGGTTGAGGGGGGAGAGGGCATTTCCACGTATCCTCCCGTCGAGCTGCGGATGCGGTCGCGGATGCGCCGACGACAGCCGTTCCGGACGCTGCCGCGCTGGCGAGCCCGAGACGACCGCCGACGGCCGGGCTGACGCAGCTCTGAGTGCCTGCGTCTGGGCAGCCAGAGTGAGCCCTCCTCCCCCCCCTCCTCCTTCTCCTTCTCCTTCTTCTCCTCCTCCTCATCCTCCACCCCGCTGTTCCTTCTGTTCGCGCTGGACTTCGGAACCATCTTCGTGAATTGTAGCATGTAAATGGTTTTGGCCTCTTCGGGTTCTCCGGGAGTTTCTCGGGGAGGGAGCGGAGAGCCGTCGTGGGCCGCATCGGGGGATTTTGGGCCGTCTTGAGGCCATCTCAGGCCGTCGTGGGGCTGTCTTGTACCGTCTTGGAGGCATCTTCGGCATTTTTGCGGCCTCATTGCATGAGCCGTGTACAAGCCATCTTGTGCATCTTGGATGGTTCGGAGAGCCCCAGACAGGTGTCTGGCCGCCCAGCGACCACTTTGAAGTAGGGGCGGTGCACGCGACTGGGTGCTAGGAGAGGGCGGGGGGGGCCTCAGCACATTGTATACAGAAACCCCAGCAGACAGACCTTGTTATTCTACCATGCCTTAACGTGCCAAGGGGTACGGTGGTGGACCTATAAGGAATATGTATGGCGGCGGAGGAGGCGGTAGGGAGGACGAGGATGAGGATGAGGATGAAGATGAGCAGGAGCAGGAGGAGGAGGAGGGGGAGGAGGAGAACAAGGAGGATGAGTCGGACAAGTGTAAACCCAAGAGTCATCAACGATGTTGGAATAAGCCCTCCCTCCAAGCTCCCTCTTCATAGGCCCCTACAACGGTTCATTTCCATTGAATGAACTGCCTCTTTGGAAGACAACCGTTTGAAGACCCTGAAGCATGCCAACACATTGTTCGCGGGATTCCAACGCCACGGATCAACCTGCTTGCTGCGTCTTGACAATCCTGAATCGTGCCAGAACACCATTCTTGGGACTTCAACAGCGAACCAACATAACTGTTGCATCCGCATAATCCTGAATCCTTTCAAAACACCATTTCTGACACGTTGATGATGGGAACCCGTAAAATCTCACAATTTTGTAAAACGAATGTGCGCCGCGCTACGGCGAGAGCCACATGTTGAAAAGGAGCCACCCTCAATCCGTGAAACTTTTTGTAATTTTATACAACGAATGTGCGCCGCGCTAAGGCGAGAGCCACATTTTGAAAAGGATCCACCATCAATCCGTGGAACTCTTCCAAATTTTTGAAAAGAATGTGCGCCGCGCTAGGGCGAGAGCTAGATTTTGAAAAGGAGCCACCCTCAATCCGTGGAGCTCTTGTAAGTGTTTGAAACGCATGTGCGCGCCGCTAAGGCGAGGGCCACATTTTGAGAACGACCCGCCCTTCATCTGTGAAACTGTTACCACTTTTCAAGCTTCAGAGTCATAAATGGTGAGGAAGTCTCAGGCGAAACGCCTGGCCCGCCCGAAAAACTTGCCTTGCGATGCGACAGGGAGAAATTATTTATAAGGACAAGGAATAGAGGAGGGGGAGGGGGAGGGGGAGGAGGAGGAGGTCCGTAGCCAGTTTTGGCGTAAGTAGCCATCAGTCAAGGCAGCTGGCTGTTCAGCATACTTGCACGGTTGCGTAAGCACGCCGCTATGCCTCGCCCAATTGTGCGGCGCCTGTTGATTTCTCCTTCATCGCTGCTTGACAATGATATTGATTAAGATGATGCTGCCGTTCATGATGAGGATGATGAGGGTGATGACGAATAGGATGCTGCTGCTGATTATGATCATGATGATGCTGATGATTGTGATGATGATGGTGCATGTGCTGCTGTTGCTGATGATCGTGCTGACGATGTCCATGATGATGATCAGGATCATGATGATGATGGTGATGATGAGGATGATGCTGAAGCTGACGATGATGATGATGGTGATGCTGATGCTGATGATGACGATGCTGCTGATGATGACGATGATGACATGAGGACGATGATGTTGTTGCTGATTGCGATGCTGAGGACGCGAACGATGATTATGGTACCGATGATGCTGCTGCTGATGATGATGGTGATGCTAATGATGCTGACTCTGATGACGATGATGCTGGTTATTATGCTGATGATTGATGATGTATGATGCTGCTGATGATATTGATGTTCATGACGACGATGGTCATGCTGCTGATGCTGGTGATGCTGCTGCTGCTTCTGATGATGCTGGTGATGATGCTGATGATGCTGCTTCTGATGATGCTGCTGGTGATGATGACTACGATGTTTATGCTTCTGATGATGTTGCTGATGATCTTGATGGTAATGCTGATGGTGACGCTGTTGCTGATGCTGATGATTATGATGTTGATGATGCTGATGATGATGCTAATGACTATGGTGATGATACTGCTGCTGCTGATGATGATTCTGATTATGCTGATGATGCTGCTGCTGCTGATGATGATTATGATGCTGCTGATGCTACTGATGCTGCTGCTGATGATAACGATGATGAAGACGATGATGATGCTGATGATGATGCATCATGCTGCTGCTGACGATGATGACGATGATGGTGATGATGATTATGATAACGATGCTGATAATGATGGTGGTGGTGGTGGTGATGCTGATGATGGTGATGATGATGCTGATGATGATGCTGATGATGATGATGACGATGATGATGATGATGATGATGATGATGATGATGAGGAGGAGGAGGAGGATGATGATGATGCTGATGATGGTGATGGTGATGATGATGATGATGATGCTGATGATGATGATGATGATGATGATGATGATGATGATGATGATGATGCTGTTGATGATGATGATGATGCGGAGGAGGAGGAGGAAGGAGGAGGAGGAGGAGGAGGAGGAGGAGGAGGAGGATCCTCGCTTTGTTCGTTTTGGGGCTGTCTTGCTTCCTGATGGGCAGTCTTGGGGGTTCCTTGGGGCCCTCTTGGGCCTTCTTGGGGCCCTCTTACGCCGGCTTGGGGCTCTCTTGGGCCGTCTTGGGATTATTTTTGCCGTATGGTGGGTGTCTGGGGGCCTTTTTTTGGGTCTGTCTTGGCGCCGTTTTGGGCCGTCGAGGGGCCTCTAAGGCCGTCTTGGGTCCCACGGGAGGTCCTCTTGGGCCGTCCTGGGGCCGTCTTGGATGCTCTTGGGTCATCGTTGAATCCTCTTGGGCCGTCTTGAGCTGACGTCAGCTCGAAAATGCGAGAATGCAAAACCATTCAAAAACCAAGGGGGCATCTCTGATTTTGGCTTCTTCGGACCCTGTGAGGTCCTCATGTGGTCGTTTTGGGCCCTCTTGTGATTTTGGCTTCTTCGGACCCTGTGAGGTCCTCATGTGGTCGTTTTGGGCCCTCTTGGCGGCAGCTCGGGCCGTCTCGAATCAACATTCGGCCGCCTCGGGGCCATCTTGGGTCGTCTTCGGGGCGTCTTAGGTCATCTGAGTGTCCTTGGTTGCTTGCACGGGCCGTCTTAGAAGCTCGGGACGCACGTTCCTAGTTTTAAAGAATCGTTGCTTGGGAGGGGCTAGAGCACTTGGGAGCAGCGCATGGGAATGCGTGAAGTGCACGATCCTTAAGCGGGGGTGCGCGTGGGGTGAGGGGCCTAGGAGTTAGCAGCCATGCAGGACGTGCACCACAATCCTCGAGCGAGCGCGTATGAAATGACTGTCCAGGTTAGAAGAACGGGAATCAAGCTAAGAGGGGTTTCCGAAGATAAGGTCGAGAGATGGTTTCCGAGGTGGCCCCGAAACGCTGGTCCTTGGTGGATCGCACATCTGGTTTTCTGAGATATGGGCCCCAGTATGGTTCCTGGAACCTTGCTTTTTTTTCGGCGCCTGGCGAGCTCGAAATCGAGCTCGGCGGATTTGCAATTGTTGACGGCAGCGCGATTCTCGTTTTCAGCGGGGTGTATGCAGGACGTGCGATTTTGGCACAGTAAGGGTATTCAAGCGCAGAGCCAGCATCTCTTCCATTCCCGTGCCCCTCACTTCTCAATGCAGCAGAAATCCTTACATATCCTCTTGCCCTCCCTCATCCCTCCCCTCGTGCTCCACCCCTACGTCACACTCCCCCCTGTCCTCCCCACTCCTTAAAGCCTATCCCCCTCATCATCCTCCCCGTCCTCATCACGCTTTTCACTCATGTCCTCGCCCCTGCTCCTCCCCTCCCCCCCCAGTCTGAGGGCACGAGAGGCCTCCGAGACACATCCAAGAGGCCCCAACAGGTTCTCCAAGAGGCCCTCTTAAGTCCCCAAGACCCCAAGAAGCCCCAAGACCCCAGGGTTCCCAAGAGGGCCCCAAGATGGACTCCAGGGGCCTCCAGGGTTCCCAAGAGACCAATAGGGGTCCTCCAGGGTTCCCAAGAGGGCCCCAAGAGGCCCCCAAATGGCCTTCAAGACTGCCCAAGAGGCCCCCAACAGGTTGTCCAAGACGGTCCAAGAGGTTCTCCAAGACGGCCCAATCGGCTTCCAAGAGGTCTTCCAAAGGGTCATATTGGCTCTCCCCCCCTCCTCCACAGCTGTGCTTTCCGCCGCCGTTTCGATTCGAATGCGACTTGCGGCCTTGTCTCCATCACCTGGTTTTTCTGTGAATACCTGAAATGGTTTGTTATGAGTGTTTCGTCGGACGACTGGAACGATACTCATGGTGATGATCGCCCTGGTTGCGCGGCGGCTAGGGCGGCGTCCGATGACTGGAACGTTGGCGCGCCCGTCTCCGATGGCCAGGTCTCTGTGCAGAACGATGCAATCGTGGCGCCAGCTCCTGACCAAGCATGTGTTGCAGCAGGTCCTGTCGCTGTTGCCCCTGCTGCGCGCTCACGCGCAGAAGCGGTGGTGGAGAGGGCGCGCCAGCATCGTGTGGACATATGTCGAGATGTGTGTGGCACGTTCCAGTTAGATGTACAGAGCACGACGAGATCAAGAGCTGCACGTTGTGGCACTGATACGAGGAGTTTGATTGAACACGCTCGGGCGAGCGCCTTTTATCTCTTTCGCAGTCTGCGGCAATGTATTTCCATATTTTTGCAGAGTGCAGTTCTTCGGTGCGGCCAGGGGCCTGGTTCCACCCGTGCTGCAGTGTACATCCGCCGCAGGAAGTACGACGAAGCCCAGCAGCTCTGCATTGTGCCCGTGCCTCCTGTGAGCGGCGATAGTAAGAGTGAGAGCGCCCTGGCGATTCAGGATCGACGCGGCCACCTCGACGACGTCAAGAGCAAGCACAAAATTATGGTCACGGAGTTTGCCTGGGCTCTGATTCTGCGACGCGCTGGTGGCAACGGTCAGCAATACTTCACTATGTTGGGTCGGTTGCCGTCTCACTTGCAATCGTTCGACAGCAACAATTCCGAGACGGTTGTCCAGAGTTTGAGGCTCCAGTCGTTCGATGGCGAAGTTTCTGTTTCGAATGCCGTGGAAAGGCTTGTGAACATATCGTGCCGCGACGAGGGCGCCACGAATATGAAAGCAGAGCGGCACCTTCGACAAAAGTCCAGCGACAAGGAAGTCACGTTAGATTTGCTTTGTCTCGCTCGCAAACAAGCGCAGTGCACTGGTGAGTTTAATAAAATACAGAAGCCAATCGATTCGAAGCTTATCAGGTTGCAGTTGTCAATGCAAGGGGCCCACAGCAGATGTGTCATAGCAGCTGCCAGGTCGATCATTCAAGAAAGAGTTGTGCTCGTCCCCATCGAGTCCTTGAGTGCAGAGGCCCTCCAGATCATGGATAACTCATTGAATCTCTGTATGGGTGGACCTACGCCGTGCGACCGATTTCGCAGGCACGTTGTCTCGACGTTGTTTTTTGGTGATTGGTCGAGGCACGATGTATTTTCGAGTTGTTGACAAGAGCGGTCTCGGGAGGTCCAGACTTGTGAAAATGATGTGCTCGATTGGTTTGCAGTGTCTTATGCCTCGGAGGTCGTGGAAGGTACTGCAGAGGAACAACTGGACGGGCAGCGACGCCACCGTGGACTAGGTGTTGCTGCCGACTCTGGCGTTCGGCATCTTCCCCGCGGCTTACTGCAGAGTCGCGAACGTCGACGTTATTGCAGGTCGTCGTCGTTATCGTCGTCGTCGTCGTCGTCGTCGTCTGCCGAACGTCGGCCCCCGTGGAAGCATCGCCCCCCGCCCCAAATCGCACCGTCCTCCATCCTCCCCCTTCGCAGTCCTCGCCCTCCCTCCTCTTCCCCTTCGAGCCCGCCCCCTCCTTTTAAGTCTTGCCGGAGCGCCCCCTCGCCCCCCCGCTGCTTGCTCCGCCCCCTCGCCCTCGCCCCCCCCCCTGGCCCTCCCTCGAACCCCGAGCCGAGCACCCCCTAGGGGGGGGGGGGGGGCGGGCGGTCTGGGTTCGGAGGGCGATGCTTCCACCAGGCGGGTTTCCTGGACCTGCCGACGGTCTCGCGGGCGCGGAGGACGCGCGCCACCTCGACGACGACGAGAACTTGTGGACCGAGGACGACTCAGACCGCAAGTCGCGGACTGCCAGCTGGCTCGCCAGCGGATCGTTCCAGGATGATTTGGTGATGTTCCGACTGTGCCTGCAGCATTCTATGCAGTGGGCGCTTCGCCAGTTGCGGTCGTCGAGCGCGTCCTTCGAGCGTGAGCAGCAGGCTCGCTTTCTACGGGAGGGCGCCCGTGACTACCAGGCAATCGCGCAGTTCGACGGCGACGACAATGAGAAGTTCATGAATGGCATGCCAGCATGGTGTTCAATGGTTCCGAGTGCGACCTCATCCAGCGACGTGGCGAGGAGCTGCAGTTGAAGGCCTACCTCATGAGCATCCGTCTCGGCGCTGCTGGGCTTGAACTGGTCATCCAGAGATGCGCCAAGGCGCCGTGCATCACGCTGGCAGGTTTGAAATATCCCAGGCTCTTGGACGAGCTCGCGAAGGAATGCCCCAACACGCTGGACGCCTACACGAATAGTTTCGCGAAGTTTTACCGTGCAGACTTGCACGGAGCGGGTGCGAGGGCAGAGCTGACAGCAGTGAATCTGGTGACTGACGCGGACGCGAGCTCGACAGAGCGAAAGCGTTCTGTGCAGGCGAAGACAGGTTCTACGACCACCAACAAGAAGCACATCGCGGACCTGAGTGCGGAGGTATTTTTTGCCGAGGAGGTTGCCGCGAGTTTATGGCGCGTGCAGCCCAATGCCAAGGGCGCGACGCTCCGCCAGCGGCAGCACGTGCAGCCCGAGTGTGGGGGCGCGCCTGCCCGAGCACGAGTTCGGAGCGTGGGATCGTGGCGAGCATTCTTGCATTGTGCTGGCCAGTCGTTCGAGGCTGAGTCTGTTGCTGAACTTTCCCTCCGCTACGCGAGCCTTTCGGGCGACGAGATGGTCTACTATGAGCAACTGGGTCGCGTCCTCACCACGATTGCCAGGCGTGGCGGCAAGATCTCGAGACCTCGGAAACGAGCTCGGCGAGATCCCCTGCCACTGGAAGACTGTGAACTCCATGATGCCGCTGCACTGCCGATCGAAGATGCAGACCCAGCTGACGTTGCCGAGGATCGTCGCCTTGAGCTGGCAAACTACAAGGCTTGCGTGCACGACTTCAGGGCCAAACTGCACCGTGAGCGACAGGCGAACCGCGAGCTGATCGCCAAGCAGGCGGCGATCGAGAGGGAGGTTTCAGCTGGCGCTCCTGATCGGGATGCGCTTTCAGAGACCTTGAGGCCGCAGCTGGGTGCCCGTGCAACCCTTGGCCACCCGCTCCCCCCATTACTTGGTTATGGCTTACGGGGGGGCTGCTCCAGGGGATGGGTGGCGCGGGTGGGCGGGGGTTGCGCAGGCACCTCGAGATCGTGGCACGTGATGGGCGCGGAGATGCAGCAGACCAATTTCCAGACCGAGCATGCTCACGCCAATTCCACCTTCGTGACTATGGACATGAGCACCGACCAGGTGATCGAGGCTTCTGGCACAGTCGTCGGCGATTTTACTTTGGCGTCTGCAGCGCGGGAGTGGAGGAGGATGCACGCGCAGATCATGACGCCGCACCTCCAGAAGATCGGAGCTGTCCCGATCAATCGGCCAGATTGTTTCGAGGCTGGCCGATGCGTCTGCCAGGGGGGCCTCGGCATGTGCAACAGGCTGTTCGTGGCTCGCGTTCGCGCTTCCCTCCGTGCCTTGAAGGCCAAGCTCGGGGCCAAGGCGGGCTTCAAGAATGTTGTCAGCGGCGCCCCACTGCTGGTTGTCAAGATGGAGGCCGCTCCTTCATCCGCGGGGCCTCCACTTCTACAGGATGATGTGTGGCTGCATGTTGCCAGGCTTCGGGAGCAACCAACGGTCTATCCGACGTTCTGCCGCATGGCTCGTCTTCCTACTGAGGATCGCGGCGACTTGATCGGCGTCCAGCCTGTCCAGAGCGGCGAGTCTCCAGATTTCATCGACGTCTGGAAAGTTTGCCTCGACTTGCTGGCCGTGGGCGGGCCGTTCAACATCGTGTTCTACAGGCTCGTCGGCCAGCGGCGTGTGCGAGTTCACCGCATTTCCCCCTGGAGGCAACGTGTTGCGAGGTTGCAGCTGGAAGACGACTTCTACCCCGCCATCGCCGTGTGGGGCGGCATGGAGGTCGAGATCAAGAAGCTCGAGGACGCCAAGGGGGCTCGGAGGCTGGCGCGCAGAGGGAAGAGCCGAGGGCGAGGAGACAGTCGTGGACGGGGCCCTGGCCCAGGGCGCGGGGGAGGTGCAGAGGCTCCGCATGCTATCTGTGACGACGAGGCGATCGACGAGGTGTTGTCGGGCCTGGGCGGAGGCGTTCTGGGCGAGGATCCCGAGGGGGGGGCTGAGCCTGAGCCAGACCCCGAGTCGGACTCCAATGGTGGCAGTGATCACATGTATCCGCCTTCCGATTCGGGGTCGCTGTCATCTTTTTCTTTCTCATCTGACGGCGGCGCCAGTGGGGGCTGCTGTCCAGGTGGCCGCCGATCGTCCGACGAGGACATTGGTTCTATCGAGTCGGATGTGGATTTGGAGGCTGAGATGTGGCGCGCATTGCCGCCAGGCTCGGCTGTGGGCACGCCGACGGGCAGCCCAGCTTCGCCGTCTGGCGGCGCCTCGGCGGAGCCCAGCGCCCCCTCCTCTGGGCCAGGTCCTGCGTTGCGCTCCGCGGCGCCTTTGCGCGAGGAGAGCGGTGCCATCGTCTGCGACACAGGGCACGGCCTGATTAAATTTTATCCTGTGACGAAGCGCATCGTTGCGCACTTGCCCGACGATGTCTTCGGCAGGAAGACGACCCAGGAGAGAACTTGCAATTTTTCGCGCTTTCGTTGCAAAGGGAGGCCTGTCGGCTATCTCATGGCGTGGCCCCTCCACGTGGACCCCGACCTTGGCCGCCACACCCACGTCCATCTTTTTCTGCTGATTTTCATTGCCGAGAGGCAGCCAGAGATTTTTTTCAAGAGGCTTGGCAGCCCCGGGGCGCAGTTCATCCTGGAGCATGGGGGGAGGCCCCAGTTGGCTGACGAGGGCGAGGAGCCCCAGCATGCAAGCTGAGCGTGTCGAGTGTAAGCCAGCGTGGACCCCGACCAGTGTATCTTAGCACGCACTGTTTGGGGCAATGGATGTGGTGCAATGTATGTGGTACAATATATGTGGTGCAATCTTTGTGGTGCAATCTACGTGGTGCAATATATGGGGGGCAATCTATGGTGGGCAATGCATGTGGTGCAATCTGTGTGGTAAAACATATGTGGTGCAATATATGCGGTGCCGTCTGCGTGGTGCAATCTATGTGGTGCAATCTGTGTGGTGCAATGTACGTGGTGCAATCTATGTGGTGCAATCTACGTGGTGCAACCTATGTGGCGCATTCTATGCGGTGCCATCTATGTGGGCCCATGTGTTTTCATCCCTCCGTGTTCCCTCGTCCCCTTCTCACTTAATCAGCCTCTTCCCCGCTCACCCCCCCGTCTGAACAGAGTGAAATACGTTAATGGTAGGTTTACAGCCTATGCGCAACGTTATATGTAAGCTTGCAATAGGAAGGTCGGGAAAGCAGCGCGCTGGGGCGCTTCCCAGCGACCCACCCACCGACGCAACCAGAAACACCGATTTCAAACCCAGCTGTCGTGAGCCTGCGGAACGATTTGCGCGCCGCCGCGCCGAGCCCGCCATCTATTTCCATGCGCGATTGGGGCTATGTCGCCCGAGCGCCGCCGCGACTATCATCGTTGCGCCGCCTTCAACAAACGTGTGTGAGTTTCATATAGTTTGAACGGGGTAGCGGGGGTTCGCGAGCGAAACCGCCAACAGACGAAACTCGGCGCGGCGCGAGAGGCGCCCCGCGCGCGATGAGCGCGCGGCCACGAATCCCCCCTCAATAGAAATGAGCGCGGGCTGCAGATCGCGACGGCGCGGGCCTACGGGCGGCGCGCGGCAGTCTGATTCAAGGGGGTAAGGGCGATCAAGCAATAAGTGGCCGCGCTCGCGCGATTTGCGGTCCATGCGGAAACGCTGCGCGCGCAAGTTTTGTCACGACAGGTACATGTGCCCCTCCCAGCAGTAAATGGGCCCCTCCCAAAAGTAGATAGGGCTTTCCAACAAGCCTATCGGACCCTCCCAGCAGGTAGATAGGGCCCTCCCACAAATAGACTTGACCCTCACAAACGTAAATAGGACCCCCCAACGCGTAGATGTGACCCACACCAAGACTAGGTCGGACCATCCCGAAAACCATTAAACACAACCAACAAGTACATATAACCCCTTCAAAAGTAGATATTACCCTCCTAACATGTAGGTCGGACCCTACCACAAGCATACAACACCCTGGAAACAAGTAGATATGACCCTCCGAACAAGTATATAGAACTAACCCAACAAGTAGGCATGACCCTGCCAAAAGCAGATAAGACCTTCCAGACCATAGATCGGACCTTTCCAACAAGGAGATAGGACCCCCCAGAAGCATAATGGACCCTAGCAAAAGTAAGTCGGGCCGTCACAACAAACATATACGACCCTCCCGTCAGTAGGTAAGACCCCCCCCCCCCCAGCGAGTAGATATGGCCACTTCAAACAAGTAGATAGCAACGTCCAAAACGTAGACAGGACCTTCCCAACGAGTAGATGGGACCCTTCCAACAATAGATAGGACCGTCCGAGAGTGGTTCGGACTACCCCAAAAGTAGACACGGCCCTGCCGACAAGGTCGGACCCCCAAAAAACAGATATGACCACCGCAACCAGTACATCGCCCTCCCAGCATGCAGATCGGACCCTCCCAGACGCAGATCTGACCCTCTCAACAAGTAGATAGGACCCTCCCGACAAGTAGATAAGACCCCCACAAGAACCCTCTTCAAATTAGATAGGGCGCTCCCAAAAAACAGATGGGACCCCCCCAGCAAGTAGATAAGACTTCCCCGCAAGTGTCTAGGACCCTTCCAAACTTATATAGGGCCCACCAAAAGTAGATATGACGATTCCGCAAGTGGGTATGACCCCCAAAAAAATCAATCGCCCCCCTCAGAAAAAGTAGATGGGGCCATCCCAAAAGTAGATAGGATCATGCTCTCCGCGACCAGGGCACGTGCCCCCTCTCGCGGAAGCAGGATCGGCTGCTCTGGTGGAGTTGCGCCGCACGGGGCCGCCCGCGCCCGCCCGCGAGCGCGGGCCTTGCGCGGGGCTAGACGTGCGCGCGGCCGGGGGCGGGCCCGTCCGGGGTAGACCAGCCTTGCGCGTGTAATGCTGTCCCGATATGGTTCTCCGTGCGCGCGACGAGGTTTGCTCGTGGCGGGTCGAAGCTCGCGCGGGCGACTTGCCGCCGCGAATCGCAGCGCTTGCGCGAGCGGCAGCGCCCTGCGCAATGCCCGAGCACTCCGCAGCGGGGTTCGGCCACCTGCATGGATCGCGCCGTGCATCGTGATGCCATCCTGCGGGGTCGCGCCGCCAGGGTTCGCATCGCCCCGAGACGGGGTGGACGTGCCCGCGAGGGTTCTCCCCGACAGGGGCCGCGCCCGCCCGCGAAGGGTCGCCATGGATCGCGCTCATGATAACCGCTGCGCGCTTCTTTTGATGCCCGAGTACGATTGGTCCGCGCTGGGGCATGTTGGTTGCGCGACCATGCGCGCGGCGAATGCATTCCGCATCGCGGTGCCCGAAACTATGATTTGTAGCGCGTGCGCGCGGTGGCCGACGCTCGTGTCCTAGACTCCCCCCCAACGCTTCCCGATCGCGCGAATGCCATTCGGAAGTGCAATCGGGACCTCGGGGTTCGCCGCGGCATCGGGGGGCGCCCTGGCGCCAGGGCCCGTCATGACCCAGCGGCGCATCTCGCGAAATGCAGCCATCGCTGGCCACCAGTGCCGCGCAAGGCGTTCGCCCCCCCGCGCCCCCCGCTGCCGCGCCCAGTACCAGTTGGGTTCGGGCGGGCGGCGAAGCTCGCCACGGCGCCGCGGGGCGCCGAGCTCCATCCGATGGCTCCGCGGGGTGGTGGGCGCTGGCGGCATCTTGGCCCGACTTGGGGCGGTGGCCTCGGGGGCCGAATGTGGGCACCGAGGCGCAGCATAACTCTAAGGGGGCATCGGGCAACGCCGATGGCGACCAGGCGGCACCGCGGGGCCCAAACCCTTCTTGAGTTTGGAGCCAGCGGGCGCGTGCGTGCCCGCAAAGGTCAAGTCGCGGCTGCCAGCGTTTGGAGAGGACCAGACGTCGGCGAACGCATCTCGGGGCGGCGAAAGCAATCGGCCCGAGCGCTGTTGCTGATCAAGTGCGATTTCAAGTGTGCTTGGGACGCGCGGGCGCGGCCCGAGCTTGCTCATTGTTTTTGTTTAAGATTTGCGAACGCCCGATTCACGCGGTCAGCGCTTGGCGCCCATCCAGACTGTTCGCGGCCGAGCCCAGGCGTGCATTTCGGCGCCCAGTCCATTTGCGCGGCGACCCAGGACCTCCGACGGCGCCGCCGACACCGCCCGACGACCACTTCCCGACCACCTCCCGACCACCTCCCGACCACCTCCCGACCACCTCCCGACCACCTCCCGACCGCCCGCGGCCGCCCCCCGACCACCTCCCGACCACCTCCCGACCACCTCCCGACCACCTCCCGACCACCTCCCGACCACCTCCCGACCACCTCCCGACCACCTCCCGACTTCTGGGGCGCCCCGACGACCTCCCGACGACCTCCCGACGACCTCCCGACGACCTCCCGACCACCTCCCGACCACCTCCCGACGACCCCTCCGACCACCTCCCGACGACCATTCCGTTTGCGGAGGTTTGGGCGGCGAACGTGAACCTCCGCCGCGGGCTGGTGAGCCAAACGCGATCGATGTCGGTCGTCGATTTCCAGAGCCCTCCCAGGGCGTCGATCTATGACTGCGGGTGGGCCAGCCCTGGCCTCGGGACCGCTGTCGATCCTGGTGCGCGCCCCTGGTGGCGCTGCGAAAATGCCACATGACCGACGCCTAGGGGCAGCGCCCTGGGGCCAGTAGTTCCCCCAGGGGCTCGGGATTTTGCAAGGTACCCCCCCCCCCGCCCCCCACGCGCGCGGGCTCGGAATTCTGCGCAGTGCACCAGCAGCTGGGCTCGGTTTTTGCAAAGTACCCCCCCCCTCCTCCGCGGGCTCGGATTTTTGCAATGTGGCCCCACGCCCCACCGCGGGCTCGGGATGTTTGCAAGGCCCCCGCCAGCCGATTCCCGCTGCGCCCGCGCCCCCCACGTCATCTTGGGTCTTGGGGTTCGCGCGGTATCGCGCCCTCTCCCGTTCGTTGCGAGGCGGCGCACCGCGGGGCGCAGTGTTTGGGCGGAGCGCGGGGCGGGCAGGAGGATGGTGGTGTGGTGGTGGTGGTGGGTGGGGGTGGGGTGGGGGGGGGGTGGGGGGGGGGGGGGGTCGGCGTGTTAAAGATCGCTCTCGTCACTATTTTTTCCAAAAACCTCCTTTTCCTACCTTTCTGAAGTGCAGCAGGAAAAAAGGGCGTGGGAGGTCCACGAGCGGGGGAACAAGGAGACGGAGAGGAGAAGGGAGGAGGAGAAGCAGCAGCAGCAGCAAGAGAAGCAGCAGCAGCAGCAGGAGGGAGGAGGAGGAGGGAGGAGGAGGAGGCAGGAACAGCAGCAGCAGCAGTAGAGGAGGAGGAGGGAGGAGCAGGAGGAGAACCAGCAGCCTAGCCTGACTCTAGCAAGCAGCAGCAGCAAGTAGGAGGGAGGAGGAGGGAGGAGGGAGGCGTAGAGGAAACAGCAGACAGCACTGATAGGGAGGAGGAGGGAGGAGGAGGGAGGAGGAGAGGAGGAGGAGGAGGGGAGAGGAAACAGCCAGCAGCAGCAGCAGCAGCAGAAGCAGCAGCAAGCAGCAGCAGGAGGAGAGATGAGGAGGAGCAGGGGCCGCAGGCGGGCCTCCGCTTGCCAGCTCGCGCCAGCGGGCTCGAGGGCGCCAGCTCCCCGGGCCGCCCGCGCCGCGCGGGCCGCCGCCGCCGCTGGCGCGGCCGCGGCGCGCCCAGGCCGCGGGGGGAGGAGGGGGGGGAGGAGCGAGGAGGAGGAGGAGGAGGAGGAGGAGGAGGAGGAAGAGGAGGAGGAGGAGGAGGAGGAGGAGGAGGAAGAGGTGGAAGAGGAGGAGGGGGACTAGGAGCAGCAGGAGCATCAGCAGCAGCATCAGCAGCGGCAGCAGCAGGAGGAAGAGGAGGAGGAGGAGGAGGAGGAGGAGGAGGAGGAGCATCAGCAGCATCAACATCAGCAGCAGCAGCATCATCAGCGTTCAGGTCGATGGGTCCCGCGTTGCTGTGAGTCGTCGTCGGGTTCAGACGAATCCGAGTCGAGCCCCAGGCGCCGTCGTCGGCGTCAGGCCCAGGCGAGGCCTGGGCACTGGGCGGCGTAGGCGTCGGAGTCGGGCGTAGGTATCGGGTTGCTGCTGCTCTGCCGTCGAGCTGCTCATCGATGGCGTCGGACTGCTGCGAGGCGTAGGCGTCGGGCTGCGTATCGATGGCGTCGGGCTGGGAGTCGTAGGCGTCGGGCTGCTGCTCATCCATGGCCTCGAGCCTGTCGAGCTGCTCAGCGATGGCGTCGAGCTGCTCATCGAGGGCGTCGCGCTGCTGAGCGTAGGCGTCGGGCTGGGAGCCGTTGGCGTCGGGCTGCTGCGAGGCGTAGGGGTCGGGCTGGGAATCGTAGGTGTAGGCGTCGGGCTGCTGAGAGTAGGCGTCGGGCTGGGAGTCGTTGGCGTCGGGCTGCTGCGAGGCGGCGGCGTAGGCGTCGGGCTGGGAGTCGTAGGACGCGGCGTAGGCGTCGGGCTGCTGAGAAGAGGCGTCGGGCTGGGCGACGGCGTCGGGCTGGCCCGACGTCTTGGCGTCGGGCTTGGCGTCGGCCATCATGGCCAGGAGGCGCTTTGCGCGCGGCGTCGGGAAACTCGGACCGTCATCCTCATCATCCGAGTTCCTCCTCGTTCTCCTTCACCATCATCAGCATCATTATCAGCATCGTCATCAGCACCACCACCACCAACATCACCACCACCACCACCACCATCATCATCATCATCATCATCATCATCATCATCATCATCATCATAATCCTCATCATCATCATCATCAGAGGCTGATCCAAGACTCCAGCTTGACGGATCCCCCAGATCTCGATCCATTGTGTGCTCCCCCGCTTCATGGAGCATGGCATCTCGCTTGGGCATCGGTTCTGGACGAGCCCACATGAGGGCCAATACATTCCCGAACACCTCGTTTCTCTTTTGTTTTTGGGGGGAGGATGAGGTACGAGGATGAGGAGGAGGAGAGGAGAGGGGGGCGGAGAGGAGGAGGAGGAGGAGGGGGGGGAGGGACGGACGCGGCGAGGGGAAGGGGTTTGGTTGAGGGCGCCTGTGAAAGAAGGTCACGCTCCGGGAGGGGGGGGGGGGGGGTAGGCAGACAAGAGGGATTGAAGGATAGATGAATCCGATCGCACGTTGTTGTCGCCGCCGCCGCCGTCGTCGTCGTCTTTGTCGTCGTCGTCGTCGTCGTCGTCGTCGCCCTCTTACCTGTAGTTCTTATGATTCAGGTTTCAAGATGAAGTCTCGGAGTCGACCCCCGTCCGTGGCGTCGGATACGTCGGGGGCGGCGGTGGGGCGGGGGCGGGGTGGGGGGGGGGGAAGCGGAGGAGGAGAAGGAACATGACACGGAGGAGGAGGAGAAGGATGACGATGGAGATGATGATGATGATGATGAGATGCTTTGCTTGTGGTTTCTCTGATGTGTGTGCCTGATGTTGCTGATTTGCTGCCTTCATTTTCTTGTTGACTTTTGTGTTTTTTCCTGCTGTTGCTTTGCTGAGTGCTTTGTTGCTTTTTGCTGTGTTCCCACTGCTGATTTTGTTTGGCATTTCTTCGTTTTTGCTGCTTGCTGATGATAATTGATGCTGATGGCACCCGGACAGGCCATGAGCGGAGGCAGAAGGGAAGGAAAGATGCGGGAGGAGGGAGGAGGAGGAGGAGGAGGAGGAGGCGGACGACGACGAGGGGACGAGGACGAGGAGGATGAGGAGGATGGGAATGAGGAGGAGGATGCGGAGGACGAGGATGATGATGGTGATGGTGCTGGTGATGATGATGAGGATGATGATGATGATGATGCTGATGATGATGATGATGAGGATGATGATGATGATGATGGAAGTGGTGGTGGTGGTGCTGGTGATGCTGATGCTGATGCTGGTGCTGGTGCTGGTGGTGGTGAAGATGATGATGATGCTGATGACGACGACGATGCTGCTGATGATGATGATGATGATCCCCCCTCAGCGGGCAACGTGCGCTGCACAGGAGCCGCCCCGATGATGATGCTGATGATGCTGATGTTGATGCCGATGATGATGATGATGATGATGATGATACTGCTGGTGATGATGATGATGATGACGGTGGTGATTCTTATTATTATTATTTTAATAATTATTATTCTGATTAGTATTATTACTATTTTTATTGTTGTGATTATTATTCTGGTTGTGGTGGTCATGATGCTGATACTGGTGATGATGGTGCTGATGCTAATGCTGATGCCTCTGCTGCTGCTGCTGAGAAGGCGGAGGAGGAGGCGAAGGACCAGGAAGAGGAGGAGGAAGGGGAGCAAGAGGGATAGGAGGATGACGAGGAGGCATGTGCCGACGAGGACTAGTACAGAGGGGTGGGATGAGGCGGCAGGGGGGAGTGGGATGCGGATGTACGGGAGGAGGACAACAAGGGCGAGTAGGATGGAAATGCGTTGAATTAGGTGGATGGGGATGCGGGGCGCGAGCGGAGGGGGGGAAGGGGGCGCGGGAACAACAGAAGGAGGAGGACCCTGGCGAAGAGAAATGAGAAAGTCTGGCGATTGGTGAGGCGGTCGTCGCCGTCTTTGTTCTCCTCCGCCTTCGCCTCATCTTCATGTTCCCCCCAGGCCTCCGACGTCATCATCTATTCACGACGTCGCCCCCTGGAGCTCTGGACAGCATCCCTGGGACTGTCTGTCTCCCCTGGACAGAGCTTCGATGGTCCTGGGGCCCCAGGGGGCCTGCAATTGCCGATGCTGCAGAACGGCTGTTGTAGTACCTGCTTCATCCCCCCCAGGACGTTTGTCGACCGTCGTCGACGTCGGTTTCCGTCCTTGCGTTGGTTTCGCCCATGCGGAGGCGCCCCTCAGGGCGCGGGGGCGCGGCCCCCCACCGCTCTCCCCGCCATCCTCCCAGGCGCATCCTTCATCTTCATCTTTCAGAACAGCTTCGGCCCCCTGCCGACCTTCATATTCCAGAACAGCTTCGGCCTCGGGCCGACCTCCATATTTCAGCACATCTTCGGCCTCAAGCCGATCTTGTGCCAGGAGACAGCCCCGCGCCATTTTGCCCTCCCTCCACCCCTCCCTCCCCCCTCGCCCTTTCATTATCTTTCCCTTCCCCACCGCCCCATTGCGCTCCTCATACATGCCGACACCCCGCACATTGCCCCTTCTCCTGCCGCCATATTCACCCATCCCCCTCCCCATATCCCCTATCCTCCTTCCCCCGCCACCCCCGCCTTGTTCCCAACCCTCAACCTCTCCCAATTTCCTCGCCGCGCCCCGTTGTCGCCCCAGTGCGGACCCAGAGGGGCCATGTCGAGTTTCTTGTTGTCCACCCCCTCCCCCCGAACACCCACCCGTTCGTATTTGAGCACCCCGGAGGATGACGCGGGCCACGCTTGTCTATTTGGTTGCACGGGCGTCCCCCCGCGCCAGCGGGAACGCCAGTCGCGACGCATTCATCGCGAGCCCTGCGGACTCGGCTTGGATCGCGGACGTAGGCCAGCGATGTTCGAAGGCAAAGGGGTCCTTGGGGCTCCTTGAGGGTCTTGGGGCATGGGCGAAGGGAACCCTGGGGCCCTGAGGGAAGACAACCTCTGGAGCTCTTGCGGGAAGGGTTTGCGTGAGCAATCGCGTATGGGTCACGGGATCAGCGTAATCCACCGAGCAAGGTCAGCCCATGCTCCCCCCCAATCCCCCACCGCCCGCCCACCCTTCCTCCTCCTGAGGCGGCTGGGCACCCCACTCGGCGCAGTCGGAGCCCGCCGCAGTGGTCGGGCTGCTCTTATTGGCCCCGTCATCGCCTATTTGCGTGGAGCTCGGGGCTGGGGATCCAGAGACTCGGTGTGCAGTGCGGAGCTTTGGTCACGACGGTCCGCTGTTTTCGAGCAGAATCCTGTGTACTAAGACGTTCCCGAGCGTCCCAGCAACGGACGTGCTTGCTACCAAGGAGTGGTCGGCGAGGAAGGTGTTCGTCCGCCTCGGCGCGGCCAGCGTTCGGTCTCTTCTCGGGTTAGACGTGGTGGCCACCGCAATCCAGGATATGCGTGCCGATGGTTTCCAATTCGATGTCTGTGGCGACGGCGCGTGGGCGCACGTGCCCCAGTGGCCGATGTGCCCCCTGATCATCCGCGGCGCCTTTCGGGCGGTGTACATGTGGGAGGGCGCTTGCAGACACGCTGATGCCGCCATCTTCAGGGACACATTTGGGATGCATGCACCAGCCTCAGTACTACCAGCCGCCCCGTCGGCCTTCCAGTTGCAGCATAGTTCGGCAGAGATGGAGTTTCGTCCAACCGTCCTGGACAAGGTGGCAGCAACGGTTCGAGCCTGCTACGACGCTATCCAAGAGGATTTGGACGCCCGAAATGGGTACGGAAATAGAAGTGTACAATGCCCAACAGCAGTGCCTGCTCATTCTGAACAGGGCTCGCTGTCGGTGTCGCCGCGGCCTGTGTCCATTTGAGGCAGAATGCCGCCTGCCCAACAGCGGCCGCCGTTGGTTTGGGTTAACATTTGTTGTTGGGCATTGTGCCCATTCTTTCCGTGCCCAAAGAGGATGGGCAGAGTCAGCGCCGAGATGACGCCTTCACAAGTCCATCGCCGATCCCATCGTGGAGTCATTCGGAGACGGCAGCCTGGTTTCAGCTAGCACCATCAAACGATACTTCAAGGTCTTTGATGCGGCCATGCTCCTGGAGGACCAGAGGAGGCAACCGACCCCATCATCAGTGGAATACGCGCTCTCGGATTCCGGCCCGCTGCTGGGCACAGACTGGATGTTGACTGAGACCTTCGAGTGCTCCGACCCTGGGCGTTCGTGGGAGATCACCAGGGAGCTGATGTACTGGCGGCACGACGCAAGGATGTTTCTGAGAGGGACTTTGCGGCCCGAGGAGATGGACGAGGAGGATCGCGATCACTACCAGGCGGCAGCACGGAAGCTTCAAACCTTGTCGAGCGAACTCGCCTCGCTATGGAGTCACCACATGTTGACGGCTGTTGGGCTGGGGTCACAGGCCACAAGTGTTACGGACAAGTTGCACGCGATCGTGCATTCGTTTCGGTTAAGCTCCAGCACAATGATTTCTTGCCAGCAGAGAACCCAGAGGATCTTGGCACTTACCACAGACATGGGCACCGAATCTAAACTTGCTGGAGCCCGAGCGGTCGATCTGACGCAGGCGTTCCCCCACTGGATGGACTTCGTCGTACTCCCCGACGACAGCGGCCTTCACGGTGCCATGGCTGTTGACCGAGAGGCTGCCCCAGTGCCGCCAGCACCCGCGCCCGCTTTCGAGGTCGCGATGGACGACGGCGCCGCAGCGCCCCATCTTCCCGAGATTGAGGACGAGTTTTTCGACATCACGGTCGACAGCGGCGCCGTGCCAAGGGAGTGTGATGTTATGGATACTGACGCTGGCGGCACAATGTTCGGCACCATGCTGGACGACGGCTCTGCGCCCGCGGGCTTTGGCGGGGGCGACGACAACGGCGCCG
>CAUYUJ010015361.1:212571-290071 GCA_963575745.1 Prorocentrum cordatum
GGGGACGACGGCCGCCCAGCTTGCGCGAGCTTGGACCCTGACCTTGGTGAAGCCCGTGCGCAGAAGCCGCCCGCCGACGGCGAGGAGGAGACCACGGACGCCGACTTGCAGCTGATTGATGAGGTCGCGGGCCACAGGGCTGGGAGGAAACACCTGTCGAAGTAACTCGAGCACTGGCCGTCTCGCAGGGCAAGACCCCTGTCGATAGTTCAACGCTCTGTGCACAACCACAGGCTACAAGTCCCAAGTCCATTCATTCGGAGGATTGTCACAAGCGAAACGCCCATCATCATCATCATCATCATCATCATCACCATCATCACCACCATCATCACCATCATCATCCCTCCTCTCCTCCGTTACGATCATCAACGCCCATATCATTATCACCATCATCATCATCATCATCATCATCATCATCTTCACCATCATCATCATCATCGTCCTCTTGGCCTCGCCCCCGTCCTGTCGTCCTCGCCGAAACATCGCCGAGGAACCGTGGCAGGCACCGTCGCCCTTTCTGGCGGACCGCTGTCCCGCCCGCGACGGCAGGCTGCCACAGGGATCGAGAGTTCGGCGTCTTGTCCGCCGTCGTTGTCGTCATCATCGTCGTCGTCCCCCTTCGTCGTCTGAACCCCTCCTGCCTCCATCCCCTCACATTCCTTGCCCTCCTCCCCCTCTCCCTCCACCCCTTCCGCTCTCCCTGTCTCTCCCTCCATTCCTCCCTCCCCTTCCTCCCTCCCCCTCCCCCTCCTCCTCCATCCCTCCCCCTCCCCTCCTCCCTCCCCCTCTCCCTCCCTCTCCGTCCCCCCCCTCCCCTCCTCCCCCCCCCTCCTCCCTCCCCCTCCTCCCTCCCCTTCCTCCCTCCCCTTCCTCGCTCCTCTCCCCGCCTTTCCTCCTCAAAGCCACGCAGCAGCGCCACGCATCAGTGCATGCGTGGCGCTGCGTTCGTTGTAGTGGTCTCGATTGTGAAGGCGGCCAGTGCTCGGTTACTTCGACGGGTGTTTCTCCACCCCTAGTGTCCTGCCAAGGCAGTACGCGACCCAGCCTTCTGGGTCTACGGGCATGCCGTGCTCTTCGCCGTGCACGGCTGCTTGTGCGAATTCCAGAATTTTCTGGAGTCGTGCCCCTGCCACGCAGAGGACTTCCGCATGAAGGACGGGTTCGCCCCAGGCCGCCCCTACTTCAAGAGGCGGGTGGCCTTCGTCGGGGAGACAGGTGTGAAGTTCTCCACTTGCCCTATGCGGGGGCGGCGGGCCCCTGATCTCGCCGCCGGCCAGCACAAGACGTACTTGCGCGACCTGGTGGACCAATCCTTGGGCCTGCTCCTGGTCCGCTGCCACGGGTTGCGGGAGCAGGACCGCGACTTCATCGTGCGGGACTGGGAGTGCGCGCGCACAGCTCTCATGGAGGTCATCCAGAGCAAGTATAGTCACTGGGCTTTCCTGCCTCACCGCTTCTGCGTCTTGGGGGCCATTGATGCGGGCGGCGCCTCGGAAGACACGGCGCGCTCTGGTTTGCTGGCGTGCCTCCAGGAATACGAGGCCCTCGACGAGTCCACGCGCAGTGGCTTGTGGCCTCTGGCCGCGCGCACGCTGGACCCCTCGTCCCCGTTGCGGGGCGAGGTTGTGGCCTTCACAGAGCACGGCGCCCCTCTGAGCAGCCTCCCTGGCCTCAGGCAGGTCGCTGGGATGGTCCTCGGCGCACCCGTTGCAGAGCGGTCCATCGAGGCCAAGCACCGCCTCAACAAGCTTTCCTCGTCGCGTTCGCCGCGCGCGGGGGGCGCTTTTGTGAACGTGCACCTGAAGTTGCCTGACTTCCGCAGACGGATGAAGGCCGATCCAGGCCTCCTTCAGCGGACGGCCGACGACCTGGGCCGCATCAGGTGTTCAACGGAGCGTTTGTTGGAGGCCTTCGGACTGCGCGCGCACCCCGCTGTCTTTGCGGAGTTCACGAAGCATGGGCGCGTCCGCGCCAGCACGGCCACCAACGTGATCTACCGTCTTGACCCAGCGACCCAGCAGAAGCAGCACACAGCCTTGAAGGGTGCTTTCCCGAAGGAGAAGCGACCAAGCGAGGGGCCTCGGCCAGACCAGTCCACGCACCACGGGCTTAGGTTCCTTTCAGCGGCAGCACTTCAGCACTTCGGGAAGACGTGCAGGCGAGACGCTTTCTACTCGATAGCTCTCCCGCGCGGCGCGTTCCCTGACATGGGCGCGGCGTTCTCTGGGTCACGGCGGCTTGACGCGCCTGCGGTGCTGAGTCTCACGGACGAGGAATACACGCCACCTTTGATGTTGCCCGCGGGTGCTGCTGCCCACGCGGGTGGTCCTGAAGGCGGTTTGGATTTGGCAGCGCCTGGTGGTGTCCCACCTGCGATGGAGCCACACGAGCACACACTCCTCAAGGTGGTGCACAAGACGCCAGCGAGTCGGAAGATCATCAAACCGCACAGCTCCAACCTCACACACGATGACGTGGCCGTGTCTCTGCACGACGTTTTCGGGTACGACCGACTAGACGGGTCCACCGAGCTCCTGGTGGCTTTGACAGGGGTGCGGGCTGGCGAGGCCGCCGTGGCCGATGACCACGACTTCGACGCAGCAATAGACGTCGGCTCCACGTCGCTGCTCCACAGGCGCCATCTGGAGGCGCTCCCGCGTCTGCACCTGGACTTCCTCCAGTGGCAGGCAGAGGGCGGCGTGTTCTACCAGCCGCGGGCGTGGCCCGCCAGCGTGCCCAGGGACCTCTACGGGAATGCGTCCGAGGCGATGACTGACATGGTGGTGGCGGGGGCTCTCCCTGGCGCAGAGACATCTCTGCTCGCGCCGCCCTCCCGCGCCCTGGAGGCCCTGGAGGAGGCTGGCCTCGTGGACAGGCAGGCGGGGGACCTTGGCGACCAGCTCGACCGTTGGAACATCAGCCCCGCTGGCATGCGGGACCTGGCCGCCTTCGAGAAGCTCGTGAAGCCAGCCCCAGCGCTGACGGCCAGGCCTGGTGTCCTGGACAAGGATTCCACAGCGGGGAAATTTGTTGAGGGCATACTCTGTGGGCGGGTGGTCGCACCCCTGCGCCACCCGCCCACAGAGCATGCCCCCCCCGCACACACACTGCCTTGCACCCTCCCCCACCCCACACACACCGTGAGGACAAAACCTTGTTCGAGCTGCTCCTGGACGCGTCCAGCGAGGGGTTCACGGGCCAGCTTCTGCCACGACCGCCCCCCGCGCCGTACGACCCCAAGGGCGGCGCCAAGGTGTGGTTCTACCATGCCTCCAAGAAGAAGATCTGCCCCGCGTACATTCGGGCTCTCCTGCAGGGTAAATCGGTCGTGGCCCACGGGCTCGCCGACAGGGGCTACGCCCTCATCGCGGGCGCCGTCCGTCCAGCTCAGAAGCGGGTGGCTCTCCAGGACGACACTTGGGGGGGGGCGCAGAAGAAGGCAGCGAGACGGCGGCCGATGGCCGCCGCCGCCGCCGCGCCAGCCCTCGAGGACGGCGCTGCAGCCCAAGGCGCCGCTGTTGCGCCGCCAGCCCTCGAGGGCGCGGCTGCTGCGCCGCCGGCCCTCGCGGACCACTGGGTTTAAAGGGGCCAGGGGTTGCACAGCGGTCCGTTCGAACCGCCAGTGCCCGATCTGCGCGGCCGCCGCGCGATTGCCACTGGCAGGGTCGTGTTGTTTTGTAGCCTGCAGTGGCTACGACCACGACTACTTCAACTATGATTGTGCTACTACTAATACCACTACAAAGAGCATTGCTACTGGTACTACTACTACTACTACTACTACTACTACTACTACTACTACTACTACTACCACTACTACCACCACCACTACTACTACTACTACTATTATTATTACTACTACTACTGCTACTACTACTACTACTGCTACTACTACGACTACTACTACTACTACTACTACTACTACTACGACGGCTACCACTACTACTACTACTACTACTACTACTACTACTACTACTACTACTACTATTCTTACTACTACTACTACTACTACTGCTACTACTACTACTACTACTACTACGATTCTTATTACTATCACAAATACCACGACTACTACTAATAATAGTACTGATAATACTGCGAATAAAGAATGATACTATGTGTAATAATAACCCTATTAATGCACCTACGAAAACCACAACCATTACTAAGGCCACTATTACCTAGTATGTACAGTATGCAAATTATGACGCTTCGCGTATCCCCCACCAGCCTATCCAGAAACGGGGCCCAGGCGAGTTGCATTGCTCAGGGAAGCTGAAGAGCCTACAGTGGATCAAGACCTGGACAAGCCGACTAGGTGAAGTCTTGGACCAGCCTGCGCAGGCCACGAACGGGGGAGGTGGAGGAGGAGAAGGATAAGGACGAGGACGAGGACGAGGAGGGCGATGAGGATGAGGAAACGGAGGAGCAGGATGAGGATGCAGAGGATGAGGATGAGGATGAGGATGAGGATGATGATGATGAGGAGGGGGAGGAGGATGAGGAGGAGGAGGAGGAGGAGGAGGAGGAGGAGGACGACTAGGGCGATCGTTGTATCTTCCGCCAGTGGGGCCGCCCGCACGCGTCAAGCACACCCGATTCGGCACACCCCTCACGCGCTGTGTGGCCCCACTGGGAGCTCCACCGAAGGTCCCAGTGGCGCCGCCCGCATGCGTCACGCACTCCCATTTTGGGACACCCGTTGCACTTTTAGTTGCCCCGCACGGGACCCTACCGAATGCACGCACAGACACACGCACACACACCCACACACACACACACTTCGGCACTCCCCTCACACATTTCGTGCCCCCACAGGGAGCTCCACCGAAGGTCCCATTGAGACCGCCCGCATGCGTCAGCCACGCACTCACACACATCGGCAAACCCCTCGCCATATGGAGGTCCACCGAAGGTTCCATGCGTCACCCACACTCACTTCGGCAAGCCCCTCGTACGTTTCGTGGCCCCATGTGGGGCTCCAGCGCGAAACGCCTTGACACGACATTTCGCAACATGCCTGCCCGCTCACAGTTGCTAAACAATGTAAACACCATGTGTTGGCTATCACTCCTTTCTGGAGCCGAGCGGGCCACTGGCACGCAGCTCCGACAACGCCTTCGGGTTGTCAAGAGGCGAGGCGGGACTGCGCTCGCGCGGAGATCTGAAGGAGGGGGAGCAGGGGGAAGAAGGTCGCAACTGGGATGGGGGAGGAGGGGAGTGGATACAAATGTGGAGGACGGTGGAACATGGGGCGTATGATGGAGCGGCACACGCATCAGGATGGGGGCGGTCTGAAGTGGGCGGGTAGGACATGGCATGCCGAGTAGTGTGAGGGAGGGGGACGGCACCAGATGCATGGCGAGAGCGTTCGAGTGGTCGTTGTGCAACCTTCCCCAGGCCCTGGCCCGTCCACCCTCGCACCCTACCCCATAGAGCCATAAGGCATGTGTTATCCTGGAGGGCAGCGGGGGCGAGGCGTTCGGAGAGAACGCGACAGCGGTATGTGTGCACCCACCGACCGCGGCCAGCGACCCAGATGCGTCGTTCTTTAGTGTTTGACGTGTGTAACCCCTCTGATGCGAACCTTGGTCCCCGTGCAGCGACACACAGAAGTTCTGCGAACGTGTGCATGTGCTTGTTTATCGCACGTGGCTAGTCGAGAGGTGGGTGCATGCGTGCCGTTTTGTTTGTTTTCGCCGCCCTAGGGCGCAGATGGTTCCGAGGATCCCGACACCGCCGACGCAGAGTATTCGCCATCGTGGGCTCGCTCGCCAGAGCTTTGTTCGCCAGCCGCTCCAGGGGGGCCGCCCGATGCATCAACAGATCAGCTGGGCCCTTCTCCGTCGACGCCCGTCGGAGGCACCGCGACGCCGATCGGAGGCGGGCCGACGCCACCAGCGTCGCCAATGCCGCCAGGGCCCCGATCGCCATCTTCACCCTCAGTCGGGGCCGCAGGCGCGGCGACGCCCCCAGGCGCGCCGACGCCGCCAGCGTCGCCAGGGCCGCAGCCACCATCTCCACGCTCAGAGCCCGAGAGGCCGCCTGAGCAGCAGCGATCGCCCCCCTCGCACCCCCCCCATCCCGAACCGCCAGGTCCACAGCCGCCCGAGCCCCCAACGGGACCACCGCCCCCAGAGCCGCCGCCGCCGCCACCAGCTCCCGCGGTGGCGGCCGCACCGCGCAGGCACAACCAGAACCCAGAGTCTGGGGCCTTCGGCCCTTTCAGGCTCACGTGCTCGGTGCAAAAACGAAATGGCGTCACCGTCGACATTCGCATGCAGGCCACATGCAGATTCCACAGAGATGACGGTGACCACGTGAACACGATGTGCACAAAAAGCAGAAAGGTCAAGACCGACGGCTCGAACATGAATGAGGTCCGTTTGGCCCTCAAGGGCTGGTGTCTGGCGGGGTACGGCCTCAGAGATAGGAAGAAGAGTGGCGGGCACATGAGCGTCGAACCCGAGCAGTTGCCGCCCGTCGGGGCATATACTGCAGACCAGCTCGAGTCTGCGCTCCCGCCCCCTGGCGATCATGCGCCTCATGACCTGCAAATAGCTTGGCAGTCGGGTGCGCTCCCCGCGCAGCCGATCAGAGATGCGCTCCGCGACGCCGCATCCGCGGCGCTCGCAGCGGACGACAGCAGTGATAGCAGTGGCAGTTCCAGCAGCAGCAGCAGCAGCAGCGACTAACGTGTTGGATCGTGCCCCACACCGCCCGCCGACGCGGAGCGGAGGCGCCATGATGACGTGGCGGGCGGGAGAGAAAGGAGCAAGCACGGCAGGGAAGGTGGGGAAAGGCGGAAGGGGGGAGAGGAGGAACGGTGGGTCAGAGCGAAGGAGTGCCAGGGGAGGAGCGGGCGGGGTGGAGGACATGGGGAGCAGACCCCCCGCCCGTCCGCTGGCCAGGCTCCCTCCGACATCGGCAAGTGCAACTTCGCCGTCATCGGCAGGTTCACCGTCATCGGGTTCTCGGCTGAGCTTATCGGCGGGTGCGCCGACATCGAGTACCAGGCTGAGCGGATCGTCGGGTGCGCTGGCATCGAGTACCAGGCTGAGCTTATCGTCGGGTGCGCCGTCGTCGGGCACCAGCCCGAGCTCATCCTCAGGTTCGCCGACATCGGGCACTTGGCTGAGCTGATCGTCGGGTGCGCCGTCGTCGGGTACCAGCTCGAGCTTATCCCCAGGTTCGCCGACATCGGGCACTTGGCTGAGCTTATCGTCGGGTGCGCCGACATCGAGTACCAGGCTGAGCGGATCGTCGGGTGCGCTGACATCGAGTACCAGGCTGAGCTTATCGTCGGGTGCGCCGTCGTCGGGCACCAGCCCGAGCTCATCCTCAGGTTCGCCGACATCGGGCACTTGGCTGAGCTGATCGTCGGGTGCGCCGTCGTCGGGTACCAGCTCGAGCTTATCCCCAGGTTCGCCGACATCGGGCACTTGGCTGAGCTTATCGTCGGGTGCGCCGACATCGAGTACCAGGCTGAGCGTATCGTCGGGTGCGCAGTCATCGGGTACTTGGCTGAGCTTATTGGCGGGTGCGCCGACATCGAGTACTTGGCTGAGCTTATCGTCAGGTGCGCCGACATCGAGTACCAGGCTGAGCTTATCGGCGGGTGCGCCGACATCGAGTACCAGGCTGAGCTTATCGTCGGGTGCGCCGTCATCGGGTACTTGGCTGAGCTTATCGTCGGGTGCGCCGTCATCGGGTAATTGGCTGGGCTTATCGGCGGGTGCGCCGACATCGAGTTCCAGGCTGAGCTTATCGTCGGGTGCGCCGACATCGAGTACCAGGCTGAGCTTATCGGCGGGTGCACCGACATCGAGTACCAGGCTGAGCTTATCGGCGGGTGCGCCGTCATCGAGTTCCAGGCTGAGCTCATCGGCGGGTGCGCCGACATCGAGTACCAGGCTGAGCTTATCGGCGGGTGCGCCGTCATCGAGTTCCAGGCTGAGCTCATCGGCGGGTGCGCCGACATCG
Source organism: Prorocentrum cordatum (assembly GCA_963575745.1). NCBI lineage: Eukaryota > Dinophyceae > Prorocentrales > Prorocentraceae > Prorocentrum > Prorocentrum cordatum. The sequence continues at coordinate 220,558 of CAUYUJ010015361.1, forward strand.
AGTTCCAGGCTGAGCTTATCGGCACGGGCGCCCTCGGCGCTCGGCAGGGCAGGCGCCAGCTCAGCCATGGCGCAGCCGAAACGCTCCTCCCCTCCCTCACCCCCCCGACCGCCCCCGCCAGTCGAAACACCCAAGATCACACCAGTCGAAACACGTGCTGTCGGCGTACCGCTCCGCATCCTCGGTCTTCGGCGCCCCTCCCCAAGCGAGGAATGAGGCACGATGCCATTTCGGTGTACCAGCGTGGCCGTCTAGGCGCGCCTCGCGCACTTGGCCACAAGCTCAATCATCCCTTAATCGGTCACTCCTTCTGCCGCCACCTTAGATTATGAAAGTGGATGGCTTGTCTCCAGAGTCGTTCATGGTACCTTACCCGCTCTTTTGGCACGCCCTCGCCCAGCGGCCTCCAACGTGCAATGCAGGGCGCACGCGCGCACAACGTACATGCACACAATGCACATGCGCGACGCACATGCGCGCGCAATGCGCGACGCACATGCGCGGGATGGGTTTTTCCATCGCCACACTCATGTACAACCACTGTCACCCACGTCGCCACCGCCATTACCAGCATCATCGTCAACCTCCTCCTCCTCCTCATCCGCATCACCACCATCATCATCAGCATCAGCATCAGCATCAGCATCAGCATCATCATCATCATCATCATCATCACCATCATCACCATCAGCATCATCATCATCACTGTCATCATCATCATCATCATCATCAGCATCATCATCATCATCATCATCATCAATAGACTCATCATCATTACCATCATCATCATCAGCATCATCATCATCAGCATCATCATCGCCATCATGTTGGTGGACCTCGTCATCATCATCATCAGCATCATCATCTTACTCGTCGCCAGCATCGCCACCAACGCTGTTGGGAAGTAGGTCGGGTGCGTGCGCGCCTTCGGGACACGCGCGCACCACTCTACCTTGTGATGACGCGCGCTCCCAACCTACCGACGCAATTGTGCCTCGATGGCGCGCGCGCCCTCGAGGCACGGCGCTGGTGACGTTGGTTATATGATATATGTAGGTTGTGTCGTGGAGCCGTGGCCGTATGGTGAAAGCGCGCGCATGTACAGCATTCTCATACTATTAGCACCTCGCCATGCACATACATACATAGCCAACTGTCTGTATATGCGCGTACGCAAATGAATGTTATACATACATGCGTTTGCATGATGGTGTAGACGGGTGAGCAACCCAGAAATAACGATACGCATACATGTATATGTATCGGTCTATAGAGTGAACACGATATGGGGAGGGAGGAGCAGACTGATATATATATATATATATATATGTGCACACAGAAAGATATGGATATGTACATACATAGGGGGAAAGGAAGGGGCGACATTTCGGACCCCCTCCCTCTCTTCCTCTCTCTCTCTCTATCGCTCGTTCGTTCGTTCTCTCTCTCTCTCTCTCTCTCTCTTGTTCTCTGCGCAGTTGCGTCCGCCTCTCCCTCCCTCCTCGCCCGTTCCCTGAGCTCCTCCCCCGCCCCCCCTTCCGCCGCGCGCCAGGGCCCTGAGCTGCTGGGCTCGGGCGGCCGCAGAGGCCCCGCCCCTCGCGCCCCTGTTGCCCCTGCCTGCTGGCGCGGGGCCAGGGGCGCGGGGGGCGCAGGGGGGGCGGGGAAAGGGAAGAGACTTGACGGCGACTTGACTTGACGAAGAAACTTGTTTGCCGCGCTGAAGACACCGACGCACTTTGGACTTGGACGCGCAACTGAAGGCCGCCAGCCTGCTACTTACCCTCGCGCCAGCGCTCCACCCGTCACTTCGCGCGCCCTCGCCCTCGCTCGCCGCCCGCGGGCGGCGAGCGGGCGCGAGTGCGTGAGGTGTCGGGCGGGCGGGCGGGGGCGGGGGTAAGTGGTGCGTTGTTTGTTTCTCCGTGTTTGGAGGAGGGGGGGGGGGGGGCGGGGGTGCGTGGGGGTGCGGAATGGCGCGGCGGTGTGGTGGATGGGTAGGAGCATGTTTTTTTTGGGCGTTTGTCTGCGCGTTTATGTTTTTTAACTAGAAAAAAATGAATTTCAGTTGCGTTTCAACGTTTTCGGTTGAATTTCAACGTTTTCGGTTGCGTTTCATAGTTTTCGGTTGCGTTTCGGTTTTTTTGGTTGCGTTTCAGCGTTTTCTGTTTTTTTTTGTGGCTTTCATGTTTTTTTCGATGGGTTTGGGTTTTTTCTGGCCGTTTGCCACCGGCGCCACCACCGAACACGCCCCGTACATCTCCAGTACATCTCCCGTACATCTCCCGTACACCCCCCGTGCACCCCCGTACATCTCCAGTACATCTCCCGTGCATCTCCCGTACACCCCCCGTGCACCCCGTACACCCCCGTACATCTCCAGTACATCTCCCGTACATCTCCCGTACATCTCCCGTGCATGTTTTTTGAGCGAGGTGCCGAAATAGCGTCGGGCGCGAAAAAAGTTGCGAAACTTGCGAAAACATGCGCGCGAGAGCGGAAACATACGAAAAAGTTTGAAAAAGTGCGGAACGGTATGAAAATTTAGAAAAAAAAAAACGCGCGCACCTGCAAAATAGTGCGAACAAGGCGCGAAAAGTGCGAAAAACGTGCGAACGGACGCGAAAAAAGCGCGAACGCTGGCGAAACCGCGCGGACATGTGCGAAACAAAGCGAAACCGCGCGGCAACATGCGAACCAGCGCGGCGGAGTTGCGCGAAGTTGAAAAATTGTTGGGGCGGTCGGATTTTTGCTAAAATGTTGAACATTAGAAGATGCGGGCATTGGAATCGTTCGCGAGGGCGCGGGCCGCTCAGACGCGGCGGGGGCAGCGCCGCCCCGCCAGCTCGGGGCGCGGGGCGCCCGTGCGCGGGGAGGGCGCGAGAGAAAGAGAGGGAGAGAGAGAGAGAGAGAGAGAGAGAGAGAGAGAGAGAGAGAGAGAGAGAGAGAGAGAGAGAGAGAGAGAGAGAGAGAGAGAGAGAGAGATAGAGGAGATGAGAGCTGAGAGAGGAGAGAGAGAGAGACGAGAGGGAGAGAGATGAGAGAAAAAAAAAAAAATGAGTGGAGGGCACGGTGGGAGCGTGTGGCGGAACTGCGCACCAGAAAGATTGCGCTCTCGGGAGGTTGCGTTCTGGGGGGGGAGGGGGGCTGAGCCCCTGGCGGTGGGGGTGGGGGGAGGGGGGGGAGGCGGGGGGGGTGAAGGGGAGGGGGGCCACTGGGCTAGGAAGATTGCGCCATGGGGAGATTGCGCGCTGGGAGGGCGGTGGGCGCGGGTAGATTGCGACCTGGAGAGATTGCGCCCAGGGGGCTTGCGCCCTCGACGCCCTATGGGGGGCCTACAAAGGGAAATTGCGTCTCAGGGGGTTTGCGCCCTGGGTAGATTGCGACCTGGTGAGATTGCGATATGGAGAAGTTGCGCGCTGGGAACTGGGAAAGGACGGGCGCGCGTGGGGCGGGGTGGGGTGGGGCGGGGTTGGGTGGGGCGGGGGGGTGGGAAGGGGGGGAAGGGGGGGCGGGGGGGAAGGGCTGCGCCACGAAGTCAAAGAAGGGTTTGCGTTCTGGGTGTCTTGCGGCTTGGGGAGTTCGCGCTTGGGAAAAGCTAGAATTGCGGCTGAGGACAAGCGAAGAAGCGCTGGTGGGGCGGCTAGGGCTATGGCGAATCATAGGGTTAAGGATCTGCGCTAGGGTTATGGTTGGGATTGGGCTTACGGTCAGGACGGGGCCTCGGGCTCAGCTGAAGGCTACGTCTAGGTATTGAGACTCGGCTTTTGGTTTTAAGTTTAGGTTAGGGCCAGGCCTGGGGTTCGGGATAGGATGCTCCTCGGTCTAGGCGCAGGGCTGCAGCTAAAGCTAGGCTCAAGGCGAGGGCTACGGGCTGAGGTTGGGTTTGAGCTGGGCCTGTGGCCAGCGAAGGCGGGGGCTTGGCTGAGGGTCGGGGATAGGGTTGCGGCTTAAGCGAAGCTTAGGATTGAGTCCAGGGCTACGCCTAAGATGAAGGCTTGGCGCCTGGGTTCGGCATAGGGCTGCGGCTAGGGCTACGGCTGGGGCTAAGCTTACGGCCAGGCTTACTTAAGTCTAGGTCGTGGGCCAGTGTTCAAGCCAGGGCCCCGCCAACGACCAAGGCGAAGGCGCTGGGGCTCAGTCGGCGACTAGGGATATGGCGTCGGGTGTAAAGCTAGGGTTACGCTGCGACTGGGCCTGAGGCCCAAGGCTCAGCCGATAGTTGGGTCCATGCAAAGGGCTTGGGCCAGGAGCTCGGGGCTAATGCTCAGCCTAAGTAAGGTTAGGGTCCATGGGGTAGGTCTACTTAGGTTTAAACCCAGGGTCTGTCTTCAGGCGAGGTGTAGGGTTCGCTGGGCCTGCGGTTGGGGCTAGGCTTGCGGCTACGGGCCAGGGCTAGGCCATGGCTGAGGCTAGATATGCCAGGAGCTAGTGCTGGGGCTACGGCTAGGCCTCGGGTTACGGCACGGGGCTATGGGCTATAGTTCTGCGTAGGGGCTGAGGCTAGGCTGAGGGCTAGGGCTAGCTACGGCTAGGCCTAGGACCCGGCCTGAGGCCAGGGCAAGGGGCTTGGGCTCGGTTTCGTGGAAGTATGGGAGGGGGGGGGGGGGGGGGGGGGTCGTTGGTGTGTGTGTGTGTGGTCGTGTGTGTATATATATATATATATATGTGTCTGTGTGTGCGTGTGCTGTTGTGCTGTTGTGTGTGCATGCGTGCGTGCTGTGCGTTGCGTGCGTGCGTGCGTGCGTGCTGGTTCATCCAACTTGGTCTTGGTGTGTGTGTGCGTGTGTGTGTGTGCCTATTTGTGTTGTCGTGTGCTTGTGCAGTGTGCGTGTGCAGTGTGCGTAGTGAGTGTGCTGTGTCCTACCAGTGCGTGTCATTATGTGGGTGAGTGCTTGTGTGTGTTGTGTTGTGCGTGTGTGTGTGTGTGTGTGTGTGTGTGGTGTGTGTTTTGTGTGTGTGTGTGCGCGTGGTGTTGGTGTGTGTGTGTGTGTTGTGTGTGTGTGCAGGTGCGCGCGTGCGTGGATGGTTGGGCGCTTGGGCGGAAGGGGGGGCGGGGGGGGGGTGGAGGGGGGAGAGGGCAAGGGGGTGCGGGAAGAGGTCGATTCGGGCTGGGGTTCAGGCTGAGGGCTGCGGCGACGTGCAAAGGGGTGCGGCCGCGGCGCGAGCGTAGCACGCGCATGCGCGCGCGTGCGCCCGCGCACTCAGGCGCGCGCGTTATATGTGCACCGATGTACGTTTGCACCCGCACGCGCACGCATGCACGCGCATTTAATTATATGTATGCATGCGCGTAACCAGTGTCATACGCAATTCCATGTATACACACGTACGTTCATATATAACAGTGCAAGAGCACACACACACACCTACACACACCTATCCCTGCATGCGTAAATACGCGCGTTCGCATACGCATCTCTTGGACGCGCGGGTTTGCTGCCGCCACGGGCAGCGTGCGCGGCCGTGGGCGTGTTCGCGGAGGTCCCGCGCGCGGTGCAGGCCACGCGTGCGCGCGTGCGCACGCATGCATACACGTATGTATACACATAGAATGCACTTCACGTGCGCACACGCGCTGAATTGCTCTCGCGTTCGCGCACCCGCGCGGGCAGGACGCACTTTGTGTAACGCACATGCACGCGCATGCATGCGCGCGCCGCGCACCTCCGCGCACGTCTACGCGCAATCCACGAATGTGCCGCGCGCACACGGCGAGTGCGTGACCCGCGCGGTCCTTTCTTGTCTGCCCCGCTCCCTCTGCCTCATTGCGCTCTCCCTTCCCCCCTTCCCCCCCAACCCTCGCCCCGTTCAAAAACAGTTTTTCTTCCGCCTCCTTCGTTATCCGCCACCCTGCGCGTCGCGGCGATCCCGCCAGCCAGGCGCCGCCGCGGCGACGCCCGTGGGCCAGCGCGGCAACCTGTGGGCCGCCAGCCCGCAGCGACTAGCAAAAGAAGAATGCGTGTCGACCCTGTATATTTCTGGTGTATTTTTTGGTTTCCCCACCACATGATTCGGTTTCCCATATTCCGACTGATTCTTGCGTCCTCTCGGGTTCCAAGGGGGCCCGGATGCGGGATCCGGAGAGAGAGAGAGAGAGAGAGCGTGAGAGAGAGAGAGAGAGAGAGAACAACAACAGAGGGGGAGAGAGAGAGAAAAGAGAAAGAGAAACACAGGGCTGGGGATGGGGGTTCGCAGGTTAAGGTCCTTAAGGTCTGCTGATGTTGCAAACTATTTCGCAATGGATTCCTCGGCCCGTCCATAAACCGTTGCTCCCTTCCAGTTATGCATCATCGCAGACCGCTGCGCCCTTGGCATCCTTGCGGCTGTCAGAACAGGATCGGCCGAGGTCTGTTTCCACGGGGGGAGGGGGGGGGGAAGGAGGAGGAGGATGAGGAGGAGCAGGAGGAGGAGGAGGAGGTGGGTGTAGGAGGAGGAGGGGGGGGAGGATGAGGAGGAGAGGGGGGGGAGGGGGGATGAGAAGGAGGAGGAGGAGGAGGAGGAGGAGGAGGAGGAAGCGGAGGTCCCCGCGTTCCTTTGCCCCCGCTCCGAGCGCGCTCCTTGCCCCGAGCTTTTCGGGCCGAGCCCCGTTCGGGGACGCCGCCAGCCTCGGGCTGATCTTCGGCGCCGCGCGGGCCGCCCGCGGTGCCGTTGGAGGGCCCACCCCCGCCCACCATCCAGCCAGTGCGAGGAGGATGAGGAGCGAGGGGGGCGATGACGAGGACTACGAGGGCAAGGAAGATGAGGAGCGAGGAGGGCGAGGGGTGAGGCGTGAGGAGGGCGACGATGACCACGGCAGTGATGACGAGGTTGGCGATAAGGGTAGCATGCGAGGTAGATGAGAAGGCTCGAAGTGGCGAATACGATGCCGACGGCGCTCACGGGTTCTGGGATGATGAGGGGGCCGAAAAGGTTGAGGAAAGTTGCGAAGACGTCGAGTGGGGAACCACGCGAGGTGCTGCGATGTTCGAGGTTACAGTGGACGGCGGCGGCGACTTGCCGACGGCGCCGCCGACGGCCGAGGCGTGGGCTGGGCGTCGTCGAACCGCCAAGGCACGGGTGGAGGGGCAACTGGCTTTTTACGGGGGGCAGCGCCCCCCGTCGGAAGCTGGATGCCCTCCGTCCGTGCATTTGCAGTTCGGGGCCGCTCGCCAACAGGGTCGTCGCCAACGGGGCCCCCGACGTTCTTCAGGGCTTGCAGGGGTCGGCGACGATGCAGACGGCGACGCAGGCGCAGCAGCAGCAGCAGCAGCAGCAGCAGCAGGGGCTCCACAGAAACGACAGAGAACTCAGCCACAGCAGCAGCAGCCGACTGCCGACATGTGCTGCTTCCCCGCTTGCGAGTGCAAGCGAGTCGATCGCGAGAAGTTCTGCAGACCCCACACGACGCTGGTTAGGTCGGCTAGGCTCGACAGCAAGCGGCAGGGAGGAGCGCAGGAGAAGAAGTTCACGCAACTTCAGAGCCAGGGCGGGGAGAAGTGGGCTGATTTCTTGAAGCGGTACGCCGCCGAGTGCAAGTCCAAGGGCCGCGGCTTCTCTCGGGGCAGCTTCGACTACTGCCGATTCGATCGCATCTACAAGCGCTCCCAGGTCAGCAGGGGTTGGCATGTTCCCCCTCCCCCATCTTTCTGCCGCCCCTCTGCCATCCCCTCCCACCCCCCCCCCCCCGCCTCAGTATCTCAACGCATCAATGCTTGTTTTGCGACGACGGGTGAGATTCATCTCCCCGTGGAATGTCGCTCCCTCCTTCTCCCCCCTCCCTCGCCCTCGTCTACTCCTAATTCTTGTTTGTCGCTCTCCGTCGCCCTGCTTGTGAGGTGAGCCAGAAGGGCACGAAGGGCGTGTTCATGACGAAGTGGCGCTACATCGAGCACTTCAAGGCAGAGCACGGGCTCAGCGAGATGGAGGCAGCCCCACCGTCCCCCGCCGCCCCCTGTTGCCATCGACGCCGTACTCCGTCGTCGTCGTTGTCGTCATCGTCGTCGCCCGTCGACGTCGACGTCGTCTCGTCCGTCATCGTCGTCGTCGTCATCCGTCGTTGTCGCCCGACGCCCGACGCGCCTCGCAAGGAGGCGGGGGGCGAGCGGTAGGCTTGCTTGCGCTCGCGCTCGCTCGGATCGTGTCGCTATCGACGTCTCATCTCCCGTTAGCCGTCTAGTTCGGGGCCCTCTGCGTTCGCACTTTCCCAGACTCGGGGAGCATGCGAACGCAAGTCCCGTGACGTTCAACGGCGTGTGCACTACGGCATTGCGACCGCCGTCGTCGTCGTCGTCGTTTCAACGTCGTCATCGTCGTCGTCGTCGGTGTCGTCGTCATCCTCGACGTTGGCGTCGACGCCGACGGCGGCGCCCCCCCTTCCCCCCACTCTCGCCCACCACCGCCGAGGCGCTCGGCAAGTGGTCGAAGGACACGGGGGCCGACAGCAAGTGCGAGACAGATCAGAACGGCCCCGAGTCGGAGCCCACGCGGGTGCTTGTCACCATCGAGGACTTCGTCCTCTGGGCGGACCAGAGCGAGATCGGCCGCCAGCTCACAGCTGGCGACAACACAAAGAAGAACCCCAAGGACACCCACCACGTGAGGAATCAAGGTGGAGGATGAGGCGGAGGATGAGGCGGGGGATGAGGCGGAGGATGAGGCGTGTATGAGGCGGAGGATGGGGAGATCGAGACACATACACACAAACACACACACACACACACACACATACACACACACAACAAACACACACAAACCCACACAAACACACACACACACACACGCACGCACGCACGCACGCACGCACGCACGCACGCACGCACGCACGCACGCACGCACGCACGCACGCACACGCACACACACACACACACACACGCACGCACGCACGCACGCACGCACGCACGCACGCACGCACGCACGCACGCACGCGCGCACACACACACGCACACACATACACACGCACACGCCCACCAAGGGTGGAGAACTTGCCCCATCAGCACGCAACAAGGCGACCACCCTGCTCCGCTGGGTCCCCTGGGGGCCCCGTCCTGACTGGTTCGTGTCTTCTTTGGCGTTTACCCAGGGGTGCCATTCAGGGCAAATGTGTGGCTTTTCAATTTCTGGCGTGAATGGTCTGTGCCCTGCAAGCGCCGTCCGTCCATTCAATCATCCTTCTCATCCCCCCATTCGTCCTCCACCTCGCCCGTCTCACCCTCCGTCCCATCGCCGAACTCCTCGCCTGTATGTGTGTGTGTGCGGGGGCAGGGGGCCAGAGGAGAGCGACCTGGTGGCATACGAGCACGAGGTAGAGGAAGATGACGACGGCTACAATTTCGACGCGAGGCTCCACAAGGCTGTGATTGGCATCGGTCGTCACTCGGGTTCATCGGGCGGGCGCCGCCTTCGGTCCCCCAGCCCCCAGCGCGGCGGGTCGCCCATGTCCCGCCCGCAGCCCTCGCGTGCGACAGGGGGCTCGGCCTGGAAGCGAGCTCGCCCCGCCCAGCCGCCCAGCGATGACCTCGAGTCCGTCCACAGCGGCGACGACGACTGCAGCGACCAGAGTGGCGAGGGCCCGAGTGGAGAGTATGCGATGAAGAGCACGACCTCGTTCACGAAATGGCAGAGGAAGATGACGAAGCTTGAGAATGACATCAACGGTTGTGTCGGGTCTCTCAGATCATTGGTGAAGGACAGGCTCGTTGCGTTAGGTTCGGGGCCGTTGCCGAGCGGTCTGCAGATGTTGTTGGACCACGCGATGATGAAAGCCATGATCGGCCAGAGGGTCACCGAGCCGAACCAGATGTTTTTCCCCACGTTGGAGGACCCCCTTAAACTACGAACGTTCAGACGGCCTATGTTTCCAACGGTGTCCAGCGTGCCCTCCCCGCCCATCCTCCCACCTCCTCTTGCTCCGCCCACTGACAGTCGCCCTCCACCGCGGTCCTCCCCCTACCATACCCAGGAATTGTTGACGCTTCGCGTGTCCCCACCATCCTCTGATGCAGCTGGTCGCTCTCGCCTGCGGCTGTTGATTAAACAAAATATCCCCACCAGCCCATCCAGAAACGGTGCCCATGCGAGTTGCCTTGCTCAAGGGGGCCGATGATCATACAATGGATCAAGAGCTCGAACGGCAGTCAAGCTGAAATCTTGGATGCGTATGTGCAGACCAGGATGGGACGATGGGGAGGATGATGATGAGGAAGAGGATGAGGAGGAGGATAAGGAGGAGGACGAGGACGAGGAGGATGATGATGAGGAAGACGAGAAGGAGGATGAGGATGATGATGGAGATGAGGAGGATGAGAATGAGGATGAGGTTGAGGAGGATGAGGAGGAGGAAACGGGCGATGGCTGTCTCTTCAGATGTCTCTTCGGAGTCTTCTCCCCCCCTCGCCCCCCACTCCCCAGGAATTTCAGGACGACGTTCGCAAGGCCGCCACCGAGACCACGGAGTTCGTCAAGTCGTGCTCCGACGAGTTCGCGGCAGACCCCGAGCGCATCCAGAAGGCGGGGCCGCGGGGAGGGCGGGCGGGGAGGCGCGTGGATGGATGGAGGAGGGTGGCTGATGCAGAGGGGGGAGGTAGAGGGAGAGAATGTTTGACGCTCCGCGTGTCCCCACCAACCCATCCAAACACGGCGCCCAGGCGAGTTGCCTGGCTCAGGGAAGCGGGGGGGCATACAGTGGATCAAGAGCTGGGGAAACAGTCGAGCTAAAATCTAGGATCAGCCTGCGCAGACCCATGAGCGGAGGAGGAGGGGGATGAGGAGGAGGAGGGGATGAGGACGAGGAGGAGGAGGAGGAGGATAATGAGGCGTAGAAAGGAGGAGGACGAGGACGAGGAGGACGGGGAGGATGAGGACAGGAGGAGGAGGAAGAAGAGGAGGAGGAGGAGGAGGATAATGGCGATGCTGTCGCTTCGGATGTCTCTTCGAAGCTTTCTGTAGGCTTCTTTGAACGTCTTGGGGGGCCTCGTGGCGGTCCAAGGGGCACATTGGGGCAACGTGGGTCTCTCGGGGGGCCTCGCGGGGCCTCTTGCCCCCCCCCGCCCATTCTCTCCCCCCATGTCTTATATGTATTGTCCGCTCTTCTTTCGTCTCCCCCCCCGTTCGCCCTCCCCATCCCCCCTCCACTCCACACCGCCCGCCCTTCCACTAAAGGGCCCATGGGCACTTCAGTACACGTGCAGTCTCTCGGTGCACTGTGGCCAACCCTCCCCCTTCGTCTCCCGCATCCTTCGACATCCCCCATCACTCTCCTTCTTCGGGGGCAGCGGCGCAGAGGCGCGGAAGTATTCCCTCGACGCCTTCATCAAGTGGTCCGCCGTCGAGAAAAAGACCCTCGCGATGAAGCAGCATGCCAACCTCGTGCCCGTGAGCGACGCGTGTGGGGCAGCGCAGGTGCAAGCTGCTGAGGCGCCCGTCACACTCGCATCGTCTTCCGCCTCCTCCTCCTCCTCCTCCTCCTCCTCCTCCTCCTCCTCTCCCTCCTCATCCTCCTCATTGTGTTTGGGTAATTCGAGTGGTGCTCTTGTACTTGCCCAGCTACTCACTTTTAGTAGTAGTAGTAGTAGTAGTAGTAGTAGTAGTAGTAGTAGTAGTAGTAGTAGTATTAGTAGTAGTAGTAGTAGTAGTAGTAGTAGTAGTAGTAGTAGTGGTACCAGTCGTACTAGTCGTAGTAGCCTTCGTAGTAGTCGTAGCAGTGGTAATGGTAGTAGTAGTAGTAGTAGTAGTAGTAGTAGTAGTAGTAGTAGTAGTAGTAGTAGTCGCCGTCGTAATCGTAGTGGTAGTAGCTGCCGTAGTAGTCGTAGCATTAGTAGTAGTAGCAGTGGTGGTGGTAGTAGTAGTCGCCGTAGCAGTAGTAGTAGTAGTAGTAGTAGTAGTGTTAAGTAGTAGCGGTAGTGTTGGTAGTATTAGTAGTAGATTATAGTTGTATCGTAGTAGTCGTGTAGTAGCAGAAAAAATGGTATAGTAGCAGTAGTAGTAGTATCTAGGGCAGTAGTAGTAGGGCAGTAGTAGTAGTCGTAGATCGGTTACAGATGCACGGAAGACTGAATTTGAAGTGCGTCGATGTGGAAGCGCTACTGGCCTTGACAGCCTCCGCAGAGTGCCAAAACCTACTCCCCCCACATCTTCACCTCCTCTCTCCTATTCCCCTCCTATCCTCATCCTCCTCCTCTCCTCCTCCTCCTCCCCCATTCCACTCCTCCTCTCCCTTTTTTCCTCCTCCTTTGCCTCCTCCTGCCTCCTCCTTCCGCATCCCCCCCCCCTCCCACCCCCCTCCTCCTCCTCCTCCTCCTCCTCCTCCTCCTCCTCCTCCTCCTCCTCCTCCTCCCCCCTCCCCTCTCCCCCAGCACATCGTCCCGTCCCGAGGTGTCGTCGAAGAAGCAGTTCGACGCTCTGGAGGCCTACCAGCACAAGATCGAGGAGGCGCTGGCCACGTTCAAGGCCAGCTTCAAGAAGCTCATCGCGGGGGTCGGCCAGGGCATCAAACAGGAGTTGAATATCCGCCAGAGCTCGAAGAAGGCGCTCGAGCAGAAAGGGTCCCAGAAGATGAAGCAGCTCGTGAAGGACGGTCGCGCTTGTTTGCCAGCTGTGTGCGCGCGCGCGCGTGAATGTGTGTGTGTGTGTGTGGGCGTGTGTGTGTGTGTGTGAGTGCGTGTGTGAGTGTGTGTGTGGGTAAGTGCGCGGGGGTCGTGAGGGTCACAAACTTGCGTTTTGGTTGTGTCTTAAACGTGTGAGGGGTGGGGCGCGGGATGGGGTTGGGAGCGGGCGCCAGCGTCCGTGCATCATCGGACCTTGCATCCTTGCGGACTCCTCAATGTCGGCTCTCACTTGGGCGCCCGCGCGCCCAAGTGAGAGCCGACGCCGACGACCCTGCATCCTTGCAGCCCTGCGTGACAATCTGGCACGTCTCTCTCCGCCCCTCTGCCCGTGTCATTGTTCCGGGGAGGAGGGGGCAGGGAGGAGGGAATAGGGATGAGGAGGGGGGGGGAGGGAGGGGCAGGAGGAGGAGGAGGAGGAGGAGGGGGGAGGAGGAGGAGGAGGAGGAGAGGAGGAGGAGGGGGAGGAAGGAGGAGGAGGAGGAGGAGGAGAGGAGGGAGTGAGAATGAGGTGGAGGAGGAGGAGAAGGAGGGTGGCGAGGGGCGGGGGTCCTGGCGTCAGCGCCACTTCGGCTGGGTCGGACCCTTGCCGATCCGTTTCCCCCCCATCCACGCGTCCCCCTCCCCCCCCCCGTCCCACTTCCCACCTCCACCTCAAAGCACCAGTCAAATAACATTTGATCCTCTCCACCCTTTCCCCATTCCCCACCGCTCTCTCGCATCCACGCACGCCCCCGCATCCTCCCTCCCCCCGTCTCCCCCCCCCCCTCCGATGGAGGACTTGGCCAAGCAGTGCAACAAGAGCCCGTCCCACGCGGTGCCTGGCATTTCGCGCGCGTTTCAGCGCAAGCTGCCAGCCGACTCCAGAGTCGTGATCATCAACGGCGTGAGCGCGAATGAGCTGATTGCGAAGATCGTGGTCGACGCACCGTTCTTGATCGAGGACTCTTTTATTGTGATGTCCGATCTTCTCGCGCAATGCCCGAAGAGATGGCCCCGCCTGCGCGGGGCTATCTCCTCGGGCATCGCGCGAGAAAAGCGACGCCCCCTCTTCGTCGCCGCATCGCTCCGTGTCCTCCCCCTGCCCTCTGGCCCTGCGTCGCCCTCGTGCCAGAAATATCGCGCCACAGGACCGCGAGAAGACCATCATCGGGAAGCTCGCCTCGCCCACGGAGGCTGGCATGAAGCTTCTGAGGTCGTGGCAGGGCCAGAAGAAGGCGCAGCTCGGGGCGGGGCGGGCGCAGTGCAACGTGACGCAGGCGGAGGCGGTGAATGACATCAGCTGCATCTTCGAGGGATTCACCTCCCGGCAGGACGACTGGGAGAAAGGTGCCGTTTGCGTGTATAAAGGGGGGAGGGGGGGAGGAAGATGAGAAGGGGGAAAAGGGAAACTGATGAGGCAAATGAGGGGAGGAGAGGAGGAGGAGGAGGAGGAAGAAGATGAGGAGGAAATGAGGAGGGGGAGAAGAAGGAGGAGGAAAAGCTGTGGAGGAGGAGGAGGATGAGGATAATGATGAGGATCATAATCAGGAGCATGAGCTTGCGGGGAACGGGGCTAAGCCTCAAGGCGCGCCGAAGAACTTGCAGTCGATGCTGGGCAGCGTGTATTTGTATTTCTGCAGTGCTGGGAATATTTACGGGGGGGTCGAGCAGTCGACGCTCCCGAACGTGCGGTACCAGTTGGCGGGGGTCCGCGAGATGTTTCTCATCAGGTTGGAGGACGCTTGCCCGATGCAAGACCCGAGGGGCCCGATTGGTTCGCAGGGCTCGAACCTCGAAGGGGCCCGACGGGCTCGAAGAGCTCGATGGGGTTCGACAGCCTTGCCTCGAAGCTTGAAAGTCTCGGAGGGCTCGACCTTGGTCACTTGGCGCGGGCGGGAGGTGAGGGGGGGCCGCCCACCCCCGACGCTTCGAACCCTTCGAGCCGTTCGGGCGGTTCGAGCCTTTCGAGCTTCGAATTCGCCGAGGCTGTTTTTCTGTTTGTTTGTTTGTGTTGTTTTCTCTGGCCCTGGCGGGGCAGTGCATATGACACGAACGCTGAAACCTTCGAACTCGGCTGGTGTTGGCGGGGGTCGATTGGGGCCCTGCCGAATCGACATCTCCATTATCCAATCCCATGCGGCGCAAGGACTGGTCAAACTTCATCCGCAAGAACGGCGCCGACGATCCCATGCCCAGCATGGATGTCCTCGTGAACATGTTCAAGCAGATCGAGGACTTCGGCACCACCACGTTCGACTTCCCCGTATACTACGGCGTCCAGCCAGCGGCGTCGGTCCGTAGACGAGTTGTTCGGGTCTGGGTCGGCAGTCTTTGCGCATTTGTTTCCCTCCGCCCGCCGTCGCGCCCTTGAATCGTCGGGGGTGCTGCTGTATCCTTGCATCCAAGTGGGCCCCGAGATTGGCTCCAACGTTGGCGTCCAATGGCCTTGCGCCTTCGCGTGTAAACGGCGGGATGGGGGGATGATGGGAGTGGGTGGGTTGGGGGTGGGGGGTAGAGAAAGAAGATGACCAGGATAAGTATGGGGAGGACGAGGGGCCTTGAGGCGACTGGGCGAAGCAGGATGCAGCGACACGTAGCCCCAGACTGAGCGGGGGGAGGAGGCGGACGGGCGGGGGAGGAACATCATAGGGGAGGGTGGCGAGAATGAGGAGGAGACGGAGGGAGCGCGGATGAGGGCGATTAAGAGGAGGAGGATGGCGATGGCGGGGGAGCGGGAAGCGGATGATGGCGGGGGAAGGCTGGAGGAGGAGGAGGAGGTGGAGGGAGGAGGGGGAGGGGGAGGAGGAGGAGGAGGAGGAGGAGGAGGAGGAGGAGGAGAAGGAGCAGGAGGAGGCGGAGGGGGACGAGGAAAAGGAGGAAGGGGATGATGATGAGGAGGAGGAGGTTTCTTGTCCTTCCCCTCCTCCTCTCCCCCGCTCCTCCTTCAATGAGCGGTGGTCTTGGCCAATGCCACCTCTGTCCCCAAGGTGGCGCGGCCCGTGGTCATCCCGCCAACGCGGGGCGCCCGCGTCCCGCCACTGCGGGCACCGCTGCGCATCCCGCCATTGCGGGTCCCGCCGCCAGCCGAGCGCCTTAGGTCGAAGAGGCCTCGGCTGGCCTGCGAGTCGGATCTCCTTGACCCTTGACACCTGGGATGCCGTGGCATCCCAGGGTGGCGCGGCCTCCGCGGCATCGGCCGCGGCGCCGATCGAGGTCGAGGGCGAGACCTCCACTGCCTTGGCCGCGGAGGCGGCCTTGACCGTGGCTACTGCCACTGTCTCTTCGGCATCGGCCCAATCGGGCGCCGAGAGCGCGCGGAAGCGTGCGGCCGCCATCCGCACCCTCGCGCCCGCCACGGGCGACGGCCAATCGGCCTGGGGGGAGGAGGTAAAGGAGGACGGAATGCGGACAGGGGGATAAGAGGATGAGAAAGATGGAGCGATGATCGACGATACCCCTCCCCCACGCCCCGCATTCTCCTCCCCCGCCCGCCGCTGCCGCCAGTCCCAGGTGATGTACGTGCCAGCGGGGTTCCTCATCGCAGAGAAGACGCAGTCCGACTGCTACGGCATCAGGACACGACTTGCCCCTCCCTGACGACAACGACGACGGCGGCGACGACGGTGACGACGACGGCGACGACGGCGACGACGAGGACGACGACGACCACCACGGCGGCGACGACGGCGGCGGCGGCGACGGAGGACGGTGACGACGGGGGGGACGACAACGACATCGACGACGACGACGACGACGACGACGACGACGACGACGACAAGGACGACTACGACGACGACGACGGCGTCGCCGAGGACCACGGCGACAACCACGACGACGAGTCGCAACTCCGCCCCCCCGTCGTCGCCGTCGCCGTCGCCGTCGCCGTCGTCGTCGTCGTCGTCGTCGTCGTCGTCGTCGTCGTCGTCGTCGTCGTCGTCGTCGTCGTCGTCACAGGGGGGGCGGGGAGTGCGCAGCGAGGAAATCGCTCGGCAACGTCAGGCTCGGGGAGCCGATGAAGCACCTCCTTTCCGCCCTGGACGCGGTCGTTCGTATGCCCGAGGTGCTCAGGGTTATGGCCGATACACCCGCGCTCCTCCATTCCGCCCTCGCCTCCCGCCCCATAGATTCGCCCCGTCCTGTACCCTGTCCCTCTAATCACCGACCAATCCATTTCTCCATCCCGTCCAATCCCTCCTCAGATCTCGCCCCTTCTCATCTCATCCTCCAATCCCTCCTCAGATCCCCCCTCAGATCCTCCAATCCCGTCCAATCCCTCCTCATCCCTCCTCAGATCCCTCCTCAGATCCCTCCTCAGATCCCTCCTCAGAACCCTCCTCATCCCCCAATCCCGTCCAATCCCTCATCAGATCCTCCAATCCCTCCTCATCCTGCCAGCAGGCCCTCGAGAGGTGCCCGATCTCCAGATGCTGCAATCGCTGCGCCGCGTGATCGCCACCAGGCAACAGGCCGCGCCGTCCAAGCATGAGCAGCACCAGATCCTGCAGGACGACGCTGAGGACGAGCGCCTGGCCAAGAAGAAGGCTGAGGACGAGCGCCAGGCTACGGGGGCTGAGAACGAGCGCGTGGCCAAGGAGAAGGCTGACGGCGAGAGCTTGGCCAAGGAGAAGGCTGATGACGAGCGACTGGCCAAGGGGATGACTGAGGCCGAGCGCCTGGCCAAGATGATTGAGGACGAGCGCCTGGCCAATGAGGAGGCTGAGAACGAGCGCCTGACCGAGGAGAAGGCTGATGACGAGCGCCTGGCCGAGAAGAAGGCTGAGGACGAGCGCCTGGCACATGAGAAGGCTGAGGACGAGCGCGTGGCGAAGGCGGCCGAGGGCGAGCGCCTGGCCAAGAAGGCTGCGGACGAGCGCCTGGCCAAGCTGACTGAGGACGAGCGCCTGGCCAAGAAGGCTGAGGACGAGCGCCTGGCCAAGATGACTGAGGTCGAGCGCCTGGCCAGGGAGGCTGAGGACGAGCGCCTGGCCAAGCAGATGGCTGAGGTCGAGCGCCTGGCCAAGATGACTGAGGACGAGCACCTGGCCAAGGAGAGGGCTCAGGCCGAGCGCCTGGCCAAGATGACTGAGGACGAGCGCTTGGCCAAGAAGGCTGAGGACGAGCGCCTGGCAAAGGAGGCAGAGGGCGAGCGCCTGGCCGAGAAGAAGGCTGCGGACGAGCGCCTGGCCAAGGAGAAGGCTGAGGCCGAGCGCCTGGCCAAGGAGGTCGAGGACGAGCGCCTGGCCAAGAAGGCTGAGGACGAGCGCCTGGCAAAGAAGGCTGAGGACGAGCGCCTGGCCGAGAAGAAGGCTGAGGACGAGCGCTTGGCCAAGGAGAAGGCTGAGGACGAGCGCCAGGCCAAGAAGGCTGAGGACGAGCGCCTGGCCAAGAAGGCTGAGGACGAGCGCCTGGCAAAGAAGGCTGAGGACGAGCGCCTGGCCGAGAAGAAGGCTGAGGACGAGCGCTTGGCCAAGGAGAAGGCTGAGGACGAGCGCCAGGCCAAGAAGGCTGAGGACGAGCGCCTGGCCAAAAGGCTGAGGACGAGCGCCAGGCCAAGAAGCTGACGGCCAAGGAGAAGGCGTTGGCCCAGGCGGCCGCAGCTCGCGGCCAGAAGAAGATCGGCTTCACGGGCTGAGTGGCGGGGTGAAGGAGGAGGAGGAGGAGGAGGAGGAGGATGAGGATGAGGATGAGGATGAGGATGAGGAGAGATGAGGAGGAGGAGGAGGAGGAGGAGATGAGGATGAGGATGAGGATGAGGATGAGGACGAGGATGAGGATGAGGATGAGGATGAGGATGATGAGGATGAGGAGGAGGAGGAGGATAGGAGGAGGAGGAGGAGTAGGAGGATCAGGAGGATCAGGAGGATCAGGAGGATCAGGATCAGGAGGATTAGGAGGATCAGGAGGATCAGGAGGATCAGGAGGAACCCTCCACCTTCACCCCCCCTCCCTTTCCTCCGTAACCCCGCCCATCCCGCCACTCCTCGCATGCCCCGTCCTTTCCTCCCCTCCTAGCGCTCTCGTTCACACTCGGAGGGGGGAGTGGGCGGAGTGGAAACTGCAAGAATGACCAAGCAACACTGGGGGCGCGGCCCTTCCCCCCTCCTCCTAGGGGACAGGAGGGAGGGGGAAGGGTCCGCGCCTCCAAGTGTCGGTTGGTCTTTCTTGCAGCTTGGACGCGGCCCGCGCGCCGCGCGCCCGACGCCTCGGCCGCCGACGGCCCGACGCCCGACGCCCGACGCCCGACGCCGCCACGGACGGCCGCCCGCCGCTGGACGGGCTGGGGCCCGCCGCGGCCCGCGGCTCTCTCTTTGAGATGTCCTGCCCTTCCTTGCCACTTGCCCCCCTTGGCTCTCCCCCCCTTGCTCCCTGCCCCTTCCTCTCCCATTGCTCCCGTGTTCCCTGCCCCTTGCTCTCCCTGACCCTCTCCCCGCCCCTGCCCCTTCCTCTCTCTACCCCTTTCCTGGCCATCAAATTCCCATTTGTCCTTACCTCCCTCTGGCCCTGTCCCCTTCCCTCCCTGGCCGCCCCTCGCACTGCACCTGCACTCTCTTCCCTCCTTCCTTGCCTCCCGAGCCTCCCCTTTCCCTGCCCCGCCCTCCCCTCCCCCCTCCCGCTTTCCCCTGTTTCCCTTCCTCCTTTCTCCCTCCCTCCTTCCTTACCTCTTTTTTCCCCTCTCCCCCTGCCTTGCCTTGCCCTTCTTCTTCCTCACGCCCCTCCCCCTCCCTCCTTCGCCCCTTTTCTCCCCCTCTGGCGGCGGCGACGGCGCCGAAGCGACGGCGGTGACGAGGGTGAACCAAGACGAGGCGGCGACGACGACGACGACGACGACGACGACGACGACGACGACGACGAGGACGGCGAGGGAGCGAAGAAACGACAACGACGAGTTTGCGGTTCGAAACGGCTCAAACAGAGTAAAGCGCAAAAATTAGTGACGACGGCGAGCTTTAACACTCGGCGCGGGCTTCTGGCAGAGAGGGATCGCCCGCGACGCCGATGGCCCCGCGGGAGGAGACATGCGGGGCCCGTAGTCTCACGGGCCCCTCAATCCACAGAGGCGCATCCATGCCCCGCAGACCCCGATAGCCCCGCGGGCTCCACGGCCCCCGTCGTCGCGCGTCGCAGGCCGCGCAGTTACCCTGGGCCCCGCAGGGCCCGCTGGCCCCGCCAGGTTTCGCAAGGCAGGCACCGCGGGTTCCAACGGCCCCACTGGCCCACTGGCGTCGCAGGTCTCGCACGCCCCACTTGCCCCATCTGCCCCAGTAGCCCCGCAGGTCTCGCAGCCTCGCAGGTTCCAGAACCAGCGGGCCCCACAACCCCAACAGGCGTTGCATGCCCCACTGGACCCAAAGGGGCCGACATGCCCCGCGATGCTACACTGCGGGGCCCGCGGGCCCCAGCGGGCGAGCGAGCGCCTGGGCCGCGTCGCGCTGCGATCGCGCGGCGCCGAGCAAACGCCGGCGATTCGGCATGGCCAGCGCTTGCAAACGCGCGCCCGCAGAAGCATGTGGCCCGCGGCTCGGGTCGCCAAGGATGTTGAGTGGGTGGGTGGGTGGGTGGTGGCGGGGGCCTCGGCGGGCGGGGAAGAGCGCCGCGCCGCGCGCGAGGCGCGTCGCGGCAACGGGCCTGGGGCGCGGATCTCGCCCAGTCGGCAGCGCGCAGCTGGGCAGGCTCTGCCGCGTCCATGGCGCGGGGCGACTGCGCGGCGCCCCTGTGCGAGAGTATCGGCGTCGGTTGAATGCCAGCGCGGCGCGCGAGGCGCGCGGTGGTGCCCCGTTCGGCGCGGCAGCCGCCGCGGCGCCCGCGCACATGGTCATCGGAACAGTCGATATGACCATCCAGAAAGTACATCGGACCAGCCGAACAAGTTGATACTATCTTCTCAGCCAGTATATAGGACCCTCCAACATGAGATATGAACCTTCCGACAAACTGATCCTGTCTTCGCAAGAACATATAGCACCGTCCCAAAATAGATATGACCCTCACAACAAGATGATACTTCGCCCAACACAAGTAGACAGGACTCTCCCATCCAGTACGTAGGGCCCGCCCAGCAGGTAACTATGACCATCGCCAGCGTGAATATGAACCTTCCGAAAAGTAGATAGAACACTTCCATGCTGTCATATGACCCTCCCAAAGTAAATAGGATCCTCCCAGCGGTAGATCGGACCCCCCCAACGTGGGGCCTCCGCAGCAAGTAGGTAGGACCGCCCCACCGAGGATATCGGACCTTCCCAGCAAGTGTGTAATACGACCCCCCCAACAATTAGATAGCACCCTCCCCAAAGTAGACATGGCCATCCGAGCAAGTATTGGGGCCCTCCTAACGAGCAGGTGGAGCCCTCACAACAAGTAAACAGGACCTGCCCAACAATTAAACAGCACCCCCCAACAACTATATAGGACCCTCGAAGCAATTAGGTGAGGCCTTCCCAACAAATAGATACAACACTTGCAAAAGTAGGTAGGACCTTCCTAAAAAGGAGATAGGACCCTCCCTCAAGTAGACCAGACTGTCCTCAAAGTAGATAGGACCCTCCCAACAATTATGCAGGACCCCCCCACAAGTAGATTGGACCCACTCCAAAAGAATATAGGACACCCCGAAAAGTAGGCAGGCCCTTCCCACACGTAGATAGGACCCCGTCAAAGGCATATAGGACCCTCCCACCGTATATATGACCCTCCCACCAAGTAGCTCTGACCTTCCCAAAAGTAGACAGGACCCTCCCATATGCAGATAGGACCCTCCCAACAAGTAGATGGGACCATCCGAACAAGTAGATAGGACCCTCCCAAGACGGATATAGGACCCGCCCAACAAGTAGACGGGGCCCTCCTAACAAGAATGTGACCTTCCCAACAAACAGATAATCTTCCCACAAGTAGAGAGGACCTCCCGAATAAAGGAGATAGGGCCCTCCCACCTGTAGATAGGACTTTCCCAACGGTACATAGGACCCTCCCAACAAATAGACATGGCCCTCCCAACAAGTAGATAGGACCCTCTCAAAGGCACATAGGACCCAACCCAAAGTAGGTAGTACCTTCCCGCAAGTAGATAGGACCTTCCCCAAAAATAGATAAGACCCTCCCAAAGTAGGTAGGGCCCTCTCAGCAAGTAGATAGGGCCCTCCCAAAAGCAGACAGGCCATGCCAAGAAGTGTATAGGACCCTCCCATCAAGTAGATAGGACCCTCCCAGAAGTAGATTGGACCCGCACCAAATCAGATAGGCCCCGCCCAAGAAGTATATAGGACCCCCCACCGCAAGTAGATAGGACCCTCCCAAAAGTACATGTGACCCCCCAACAAGTAGACAGGACCGTCCCCAAAGTAGATAAAACCCTTCCAAAAAGTAGATATGACCATCCCAATAGTAGATAGGACACTCCCAAAAGTACAACAAAGATCCTCACCAAAGTAGGTAGGACCCTCCCAACAAGTCAATAGGAGCCTCTCACAAGTAGGTAGGGCCTTCCCATCAAGTAGATATGACGCTTCGCGAATCATTCGTTTCTGGAAACCCCCATGCGTCGGCAACGCAAGCGACCAACAGCAATATGTGGACCTTATCAAAGCAAGCGTCATAAACATTTGTAGCCAGACAGCAGCGATATGGAGACCCCCATCGGGGCCAATTTCTGGGAGGACGGGAGTTTCGAGCTCTGCCGACGAGCGGTCGCGAGCGAATGCCCACTTCAGCAGATGCCCTCCTGGGCAGCACCGACGTGGTCTCTGGCCACCAGCCGACGGCGACCTTCGACCAAGGCCGCGGCCTCGCCAGTGTTTGCTCCTCTGTGCCAAGCCTTCTCTGGACCAGCGTCGAGGGCCACCTTGCGTGGTGGTGGCGTTTTCAGGTCGACCTTGGGCGTGTGGTTGCCTCGTCGCCACGTGCGGACGTCGGCTCTGGTCTGGCGTTCCGTTTGGGGGGTTTTCGGTCGGGGGCCCCAACTTCTTGATTTCTGTATTCAAAGTTCGGCTTCGCCTGTCCGCCGTTGGCGTCGAAGCATGAAAGCGCAGCATAACCATAAGTACTTCATATGGTTGCGTGGCTTGGTGCTCTGTCGGTGTATTTGTTTCTGGGGAGCGGCGCCGCCGTCGAGGTATCCTGGGATCCCTGGGGCTCTTGCCGACAGGAAAGTGGACGCTCATGCAAGGGTCCAGAGTGCCGTACCGAACATTAATAAAACAACTAAAAAATCAATGTTGACCTTGCCCGAGCGGCCGCGTGCCCCGAACCTCTGAACTTACCGGAGCGACCGTGGCCTTTGCAATCGATCGGGGTTGCAGTGGATCGTTCGGCAGACGCGCAGTTGTGGCGCGTTGGGCGTAGTAAGTAATTTCCCACACGGTCTCGCCTCAACACGCGGCCACGCCGCATGATTCAATGGATGCGTCCGTGACCTTGCCTTCTTCTGAAGCCCTGGCATACCTCGAGGAGCATCTGGGATCCATGGCTGTGCGTTGTCTGTCCCGCGCTACCTACATGTGCGATGAACGTGTCTGGTCCAGGCCAAACCCCGAAGCAACGACAGAGACCGACAGGGAAGGTCGTCGGCCCCATCGTCCCTCCGTCGTCGCCGCTTTGGTCCAGGGACGTCGCGAGTTGCAGTTCACTTCTGTTCTGGCCATTGCACTTCACTTGCGCGTGGCTGGCAGGGCGATGGCGCCCCGCAAGCGTGCTCCGAGAGGCGATGGTCCTGCTGACGAAGAGCCCGTGCCCGAGAAGGCCGCCCGCAGTGGTGGGCATGGTCGCGGGCGCGGAAGGAAAGCCAGGGAGGCTGCTGATGCAGGCGGTGCCGACCAGGACATCGGCGGCCTCTTCCACCTCCCGGGCGGCTCGCCCCCCCCGACCATCGGTGAGGTGCGAAACCCTGACCTGGGCGATGCCTTGCGCAAGCCTGGTGCGCCGTGCACGTGCCAGAGGTGCAAGGCTAAGTCTGTGCCCGAGACGGTGCCCCTCTCGGTCAATGCGTGCGACCAGTGCTATTCCCCCATGCCGCACTTTCACGCCCTGGGCGTGAGCTTCGTCCAGGTTTGCAGCCAGTGCAGCGCTGACCAAGAGTTCGACGAGACCTTCGAGGAGCTGATCAAGGTGGCTGACACGGACCCCGACGAGAGGTCTTTCCCGACGCAGAGCATCATTGCGCACAAGAGGTTGGGCTACACAGTCATTGCGAACTTCACTGCCAAGGAGGAGAGCGACATGATGTCCACCGACACGATGGGCCTGGACCTCGAGGCTCTGGGCGAGAAGACGGGCACCATCCCGAGTCCGTTCACTGGGGGGCAGATGAACGACATGGTCATCACTAAAGACGACAGCGGGCCCTTCTTGCAGGTTAAGATGTGGTGCAAGGTGGAGCTGGAAGACCAGATCGTCAACGTGAGTCCTCAGAAGCGGGTGGCGGCAAATCGGCCTGCGACGATGTTCGACAAAGTCCGCAAGCTCCTCACCGAGTCCCTGCCCGTGAGCCTTCGCGGGAACAAGTCCCCCCCGACCCTGGAGTTCTTGAAGAGGAAGGCCCTGGGTATGACTGCCCCTGGAGACGACGGTGTGGGCGCCAAAGGCAGCGGGCAGTCGCGCGGAGATCAAGATGGTGTCTCTGCAGAGCCTCCTGCTGGTAGCCGTGGACTCTTGGAGGCCAATGCCGCGTCTGGCCGCGGTGCGGCCTCGCCTGCTGCGACGGGCGCGCGGTCCCCCGACGCAGGTGCAGACTCTGTGCATCCTGACGACGCCGCCGCAGAAGCTCCTCCGTTACTGGGCATGCACGCGGGATCGCCTGAGCTTCTGAGGCAGGCGCCGAGGGGGGCGAGGTCAGGAGGATCGATGACTGAGTTGTACCAGAGCCCCTGCGACACCAAGAGCGTGGTGAGCGATGGCGCCGCGACCACAGCGGGCGGCAACAAGAGGTATAAGCGGAACCTCACGGACCAGGAGAAGGCGATCGACCTCATCAACCGATTGGATGCTGGCCAGGTTCCCCAGGGTAAGTACAACGGCTCCGACGTCTATGCAGCAACGCGTTTCGAGGACTCGGCGAAGGTTGGCTCTTGCATCTCGAACGTTCGGCGCGCCAGGCTCAAGTACGAGCAGACATGCAAGATTGTGAACCCAGGATCCGTGGAAAAGGGCGTCTTGTTCAAGACCCTGGGTGAGCTCAAGAAGAAGGGGATGGTATTCCCGCCAGCCTGCGCGGTGAAGCTGGTCCAACTACGAGTCAAGAGCGCCAGCGTCACGGAGGACATCGCTGATGCGATCATGCCTTTCAGCATTGATGGCCTAGAGGATTTCGCTGACGATTTGGATGGCGACGGCGGCGGCTCCAACTTCGATTGCCTGAACCCTCGCCTGCGGGATATCAATACACCTGAGCCAGCTGCCTTCGTCGCCAGGTTTCGGGCGGTGGCCTCGGAGTGCGTCGTGATGCCCTTGGTCAAGCAAGGCCAGTCGGGGAGGTATCTCAATGCGAGGTTAGTCGACGATATGGAACACATCGTGGAAGACGCGACCGTCGACAAGTATACAGGCACGCTACAGGATTACGACATTCTCAAGAACTGTGCCCTGGAGTTGATTGCCATCCTGCGCCTTCTGGGGTCACTTGACGCGCCAGGGGTCGACAAGCTTGTGAACTTGGACAGCCTGATTGTGAAGAAGTTCTTGGGTGGGAGTTTGGACAAGTGCTGGCAGACCACCAAGCAGGACATCGAGGACAGCAAGTTCTGGGCTCCAGCGCTGGCACTTTTTATGGGACACAGGGCGGGCGAGTTCGACCTCGCTCCCAAGGTTGTCCACCTGATGAAAACGCTTGATGACATTCCGAGTGGGGACAAGCAGGAGTTCTTCACGGGCAACGTGACTGAGATGACACGCATTGCGAAGCTGTGCAGGCCGACCGCTTGCGACGTGGCGTGGGCCAAGCTGCTGGACGCCATAAACACGTGGCTCCGTGCCCACATCGCCGTCGAGGAGCTCGAAGTTAAGGAGATGGGCGACATCGGCCGCTTCATCGAGGAGCTGTGCAACTCGACTAGCTTTGAGGAGTGCTCGAGTCTGAAAGAAAGGATCAACGTGCTGCGCAGCATCTCCTTGGCAACATACGAAGACATGAAGCAGGCCGACGGTTCCAAGCAAGCTGTGCTGGTTTTGCGGAGGTTCGCCTCTGCCCCGACCGTCGATAACACGAACGCTCTCAAGAATACGATCTACCAGAGGCAGCTCCACTTCGCCGACGCGGACCACACCGAGACAGTTCGCCATGCCATGGTAACGGTGAACACGGCTGCCATGGCGAGCATTCGCAAGTACTCAGAACAGGTCTCGGTCTCTCCCGAGTGGACCATGGACATCAAGCTTCACAAGGAACAGCTCACCCTCATGACCACCAGGGTCAAGACGTTCGTCGCCGACGAAGGGTGGCCAGACACATACAATACGGTTTTGGCGGAGCTCCTCTTCGACAAGCTGAACACGATCGCGATGGCCATCGATCTCCTCGCAGAGGGCAAGACCGCGGAGCAGCAGGTAGCAAGCGACAACGGCTTCGATGCATTCCAGGCCTTGCACGCGGTGTATCTGGAGAGCGGCCGCGAACGCTGGAAGGAGAAGCTGACGCTCGACGGTTCCGCTTCTTGGTCCGACGTCGGGGTCCAGACGAAGTACGCCGAGTTCTTCCTCATGGAGTCGACGCCCGCAGACCTCTTCGCCACCATCGGGAAGATGCTGGAGGACTTCAAGCGCGCGGGGATGGCCGAGGTGACGGCGCAGCTCGGCAAGATGGCGGGCGTCCGTGGACGCTCAGAAAGGATCGGGGGAGGCAGCGAATGTGCAATAACGGATGTGTTCCTCGTCGCCCCCTTCATCCAGCTCAAGCTTTGGGCTGGATGGGGAAGGCGGGAGGGCTGCATTGGTTATGTGTATAGTCGCCCCCCCCATCAGGAGGCATGACCGACGGCGCGAACTACAAGGGTGACCCAGCGTCGTTCGGGGAGCTGACCTGGGAGCAGATCCTCGAGAAGGCCGAGGGGGCCGTGTTCTCCGTCGCGCAGAGGGGTACGAGCAAGAGGTTGACGTCGCTGCGCACGAAGGCCATCGACAGCGTCAACGAGTACAAGAAGGAGGCACAGAAGCTGTTCGTCGATCTAGGCGCCGACGAGTTCTTCGCTGCAGCGGTGCAGAGGATCGAGGAGGGCGCCCGCTGCATCGACACGACCCTCAGCGAGTGCAAGATCATGCACAACATCCACCGCGACAACAAGACGGGCCTTGCGCAGAGGCAGGCGCGCGTCGACGAGGAGCTGACCAAGGCGAGCGGCGCGCTGGCCGAGGGCGCCGTGAAGCTCGAGTTCCACGATGTCATCAAGGCCAAGGCGCTGGAGTTCATGCGCGCGTGAGCTCCCAGCCAGGAGTTCATCGTTGCAGGTGGTGCAAGTTGGTTTCAGGCTGCCGTGGGAGTGCGGCCAATGACTTTTCACGCGTCGGCGTGAAACTTACACGTTGGTGCCCGTGGTCGGCAACCCACCATGAGGGCACAGGTCGGGGAACATGATATACCTTACCATATGTAGGTCATCATCATCGCCATCGCCACGTACATCACCAGCATAGCCACTACCACCACCATCCCAGTCACTAGCATCACCATCGCCATCATCATCAGTTTTACCATCACCACCACCAGCATCACCATGATAGTCACCATCATCACCATCACCGCCATGATCACCAGCAACATCATCACCATCATCGTCACCATCATCACCGTCATCATCATCCAAGACACCATCAACATCATACTCACAATCATCACCGTCATAGTCACCATCATCACCGTCACCATCATAAGTGCCATCACAAGTATGCTGCTATACACCCTCCCGTCCATTTTCCGTGTGTCTGGGTCGTAACGCTTGATGCTAGCTGTTCCTTTCACGCCTGATGCTAGTATAGTCACTTGCATCATCCTCGTCACCATCACCACCGTCCTTGCACCAATGATGCTGCTATTATATACCCTCCCGTCCAGTTTCCCTCCTCGTAAGTCCATGTTCCCATTTCGCGCATCCCGACCGATGCGGGACGATCCTCAGGGATGATACAGGGGCGTTTCGATTTATTGGGGGCACGCCTTGAAACAACGCGCGGGGGCAATACCAGAAATCATGCATATGTGGAGTTCGTCGAGTTTTGTACCCCGCGGGTTTCGTCGGGGCTGTGGGGCGGCAGGAATGTCGATCAACGCTCCCGCGAAACAAATCAGGCCACCGAGGTGTTGATCTTGTGTGCCACCCTCGTGGGAGGAACCTTTGGCTGGGCGACCTTTGGGCCCACCAGGGGCTCTCAGAGCCACCAGCGGGCGACCATTTCAAAACCATCTCTGGTGGATCCTGGCTTTGCTAGGATCCCGTGCTTCTAGTCCAGGTATGAACTGCCATGCGTGAAGTGCACCATCCTCGAGCGGGCACGTGTGGAATGGGGTTTCAGGCATTGGCTGCCATGCGGGAGTGGTACCATCCTCGGGCGGGCACGTGTGGAATGTAGCATTAGGCATTCGCTGCCATGCGGGCGGGAAGTGCACCGCCCTCGAGCGGGCGCGATGGAAGTGGCCTCGGTGAGTAGGAGGCTGTACGCAAGAGTCTGCCAGTGAGGGAGGGGCGGTTCCTCGTTAGAAGTCAAACGCCCTATCAGACAGACCTTGGCAATTTTCCACGCCTCGACGTGCCAGGGGGCACAAGGGGAGGATCACACTCTTGGAATCCGAACGGTCAGTTATTGCAGTGGCACGAAGGCTTCTAGAGCTTTACGTGACCAATGCAATCGTCATTTGACGTCGTATCTTGTTCGCGTGCTAAAATCGGTTAGGTTTGTTCTCCCTCTTGGTTTTCCATGTCTTGGTTTCTTCCTCCGCACTTATGGTCAACAATTGCTTTCGTCACGCATTCGGCGTGTCGTACTTTTTCTCCTCCTGCAACTCTGGTGACCGCCTGTTTTTCTCAGTCACCTGTCACTCAGAATCTCGCTTCCCATAAGCGTGTTATTATCACCATCATCATAACCATCACCATCACCAGCGTTTGAACTCATGGCGCGTTGTGGTCTGCCGGAATTTAGATTCATAACAACAGCGGTTTGTCTCGATTGCGTTCGACGCCAAACGATTTATTTCGTAAGCATCTCAGGTTGCATCGTTCCAAGTCGGAGTGAGATGAGAAGTACGCCCAGCGCCAGGACACGGAACTCCGACATCTAAAAGGAGCGTTGGGTATCCTTGATTTGGATGCGGTTGCCGTTTGTCGAACATACAGGTACGCAGGCCTTAGGGTGCGGCAGAAGGAATTCGACCCAGATGGCTTGACTTCACGCAATTTGGAGAAGAATTGCCAACGTGTTGAGCGACAAAACGTCTGGAGATCTTTTGACAGACAGGGTTTTGCAAGGTTAGTCCGTAGACTTGGGAAGGCCAGGTCGCAAGATTTCGAAATCATTGCACCGCGATTGGATGGAATCGGCTATGAACAGGCGCGGTTGGAAGTTGTACGAGAAAGTCTGGATACGGCATGTCTTGGGCAAGATGGCGGGGACAGTGATAATGTAGCTGAGCTGTCCTATTGTTTTTTGACTTCAAGTCGAAACCAGCATGAGGAGCTGCCGGTGTTTCGACACTCTCAGGGTGGTGAACAGCAACATCAGTATTACCCTCATCTTCCTCCTCCTCATGATCATCACCGTCATCATCGTCATCATCATCATCAGTATCATCATCATCATCATCATCATCATTACCATTATCATCATCATCATTGTCATCATCATCGCCATCATCCTCGTCATACGAATTGTCATCCTCATCGCCACCACCACCAGAACTTTCTCATCACCACCACCATCATCACCATCATCATCACCATCATCAGCATCATCATCATCATCATCATCATTGTCATTGTCATTGTCATGTCATTGCCATCATAATCAACATCATCAGTCATCCGTATTTTCACCAATAGTTGCATCATCGTCACCATTATCATCATCAGCACCATTCTTTCTCATGCTCCCTGCCTCTCTCTCTCTCTCTCCCCGTTTCTCTCTCTCTCTCTCTCTTCTCTCTGTCTCTTTCTCTCTGTCTCTGTCTCTCTCTCTCTCTCTCTCTCTCTCTCTCCCCGGATGAGCGGGGGTGAAAACAGGCGTCGAACATGCAGGAGGAGTCCGCGACGAAGAAATGATGACTGGGGAAGGGCAAACAGGGAATGAAGGAACGAGGGCAGCACTGGAGTGAAGGAAGGACGCGAAGAAGGAGCGAGGAAGGAGGGAAGACCCCCGGCGTGCACGAAAACGACCGCCCAGGCCTAGACATCGTGTGGAACGCGCTCTCTGAGCCCGGGCCGCAATGGGCCAGCCGCGCCGAAACCGAGCGCACCCGGCCTTGTCGATCTTTCGCTGGGTTCTCTTGGCAGGAGTTCGCAGGGTGGGTCATCCCATGGTAGGGTTAAGTCCGGCATGTCCTCTACAGGAGGAATGCTCAAGAATAGTAAAAAAGATAGTCTGGGGACGATGTTTGGACTAGTTTTGACAATTTCCAATTTTGGTTCTGGACTATTTTTCATTTTTCTTCCTTCAAAATCCGCCCGTAGGAGGACATGCCCGACCTAATCGCAGGGTGGGTTATCCCATGGTGGGGTCAGGGAACGCAAACCCAGCTGGGTGGTCGCATGTCTTTTTCTGAGTCCAGAGAGAATAGGTTATAAGCATAAACTTTTGGCGCTCCGCGCGGATTTCCTGGATCCGCGCTGGGCCCTCATGGTCTGGGGCGCCAGCAGGGAGAAGGGCACCAAACCTCGGCCGCCGAGGGGCAGGAGTTGGGGTCAAAGGAAAAAATCGCTCGAGACGGCCCCTCCAAGAGAGAAGTGCGCGCACCCGGCTGTAGAAGATGAATAAACTGCATGAACATCTGCTCTGGAACCCCCTCCCTGGCGCGCGGAGCGCACCAGCGCGCCAGGGGCGGCGCCGGAGGCGCCGCCGGTGGGGGCCAGAGTGCGGGCATGGATGCAAGCCCAGCCTCTTGAGCCCAGGCTGTTACACATGCCCTGGCCTACGTGAGCGCTCACAGTGGAGGGCAGCAGCAGAGGCATAGACAGGACGTGGATCGCCTAGCCCCTGCCCCACCTCACGTCCCACCAGCTCTTCTCCCTCGGGGAGCTCGCTGCGAGAAGATCACCGCTTCGGGGGGTCTCCCGCTGCTCCCGATGCTCCCGCCGCTGCAGAGTAGGGCGCTCCTTGTGACGCAACCTCGGGGAGCTTCGTCTGTCCTGCAAGAGGCTGTCATTCCTCCTGTCTGGCGTGGGCTCGACGAGGATCCGACGTGGACTTGTCACGGATTCGATGCCCCCCGAAGACGTCACGCAGCACTCCAGCTGCTCCTGCTGCTGCAAGCTGACACTGCGCGACGCGCTTTTTTGCATCGCAGTTCCGGACTGGAGTGAACGATGACGACGCCAGAGGCCCCGCCGTCCGAGGGGGACGGCTGTGCCTGGAGAGACGAGCGCCGTGATGAAGACGATGGTGGTGGTCATGGGCGTTCTGGTGGTCATGATGCTGGTGGTGATGATGAGGACGAGGAGGAGGATGAGGGGGAGGAGGATCAGGGGGAGGAGGATGCGGATCGATGATGATGAGGAGGAAAATGAAGGAGGACAATCAAAGGGACGGTACGAGGAGGACGAGGGCGAGGCCGAGGTCGGCGTCGGCGGGCGACAGACGTCGTGGGCGACCGACGAATCTTTCGATATCTGACGACGCGATGAAGGGTACGACGAGGTCCTCGTCCTCCGTCCATCGATCGGGGCCGAAAGAACGGGCGCACAAGAAGCGACCGCGGACGATCGAAGAGTGATCGAAGATTGACCGACGATCGACGAGAGTCCAGAAGCGATCGACGATCGAAAGACTATCGAGGCGACCGATCCGACCGGCCGACCGCTCAGCCAGGCGCCATTCACCCTGGATGAGAAGCTCGCCAGGATGGACGTCGCCGGGACGCTGCTGGTATTTTGGGGGGCGCCTGCGGGGAGGGCGATGGAGGCGAGGGAGGAGGCGGAAATGAGGGATGAGTGGAGGAGGAGGGTAAGGAGGAGGCGGGAAGAAGAATATGTGTGAAGTCCGTTCATACCAACATTACATCCTTATCTACTGCCGACGTCTTGGTTCAGGTACTGGTATTAGGTACAGCGCCGCCTGTCCGCGGCGCATGGGAAAAAAGGGCTCGCGACCTTATCCCTATCCTTCCCCTACCTACGGGAAATCTAGTAGGTTCGACTCTTCGGTCGCCAACCTCCTCACACAGAAAAGGAGGGAGGGTGAAGCACGGAGGGAGCGAGGAAGGGATGAATGGGGAGGGAGGGTGGACGATGGAGGATGGATAGATTGATGTATGGATGGATGGAGGGACGGAAGAAAGGAGCAACAAGGGGGATGGGGTAGGATTGGGGATTGAGGGAGGGAGGGAGGGAGGGAGGATGAGGAGGATCAGGAGGATGAGCAGAACGACGATTAGGATAAGACGAGGGGGGAGGAATGGAGTATGACAGGGATTGTGGCCGGTAGTGGTGATGATGAAGAAGATGATCGTAACGATGATTGTGATGATCACGACGGCGATGACGATGCCGATGCATACGAGGTGGATGACGATGCTGATGCTTACGATCATACTACTGATACTGATGATGGTTATGATTCTGATGATGCTGATGCTGTTGCTGCTGCTGCTGATGATAACGATGATGTCGACGATACGGATGTTCATGATGGCGCTGGTGTTGATGAAGTTGGTTATGATGATGGTTCACATCATTCTGCAGATGATTCTGCTTGTGATGGCATTGATTGTGTTGGTGATCATTATGATGATACTTGTGGCGGTGATGATCATGATATTGCTGAGGACGATGCTGAGGACGGTTACGATGATAACGCGGGCGATGATCATTACCATCATCATGCGGATGATGTTGAGGATGATGCTTTTGATGGTGATGCTGATGATGCTGATGCTGATGTTGCCGATCATGATAATGATGATGGTGATGGTGGTGGATATACATGTAACGAGATGTACGAGGATTCTGACATGGATGATGATGACTCGTCGAAGGCCGACCAACAGCGGAGGAGGCCGAGGAGTTGAACTCTGAGGACGAGGCTGATGATGATCATGATAATGATGGTGGTGGTGGTGGTGCTGCCGGATGGTGATTCTGTCGGCGATGATGGTGATGATGATGCTGCTGCTGATGATGATGGTGGTGGTGATGATGATGATGTTTTGCTTGTGGTTGCTGTTGTTTGTTGTTGTGATTGTTGTGGTGGTGGTGGTTGTTGTCGTTTGGAAGCGATCGATTGGGGGGGGCATGAGAAGGAGAAGGCCTTCTCAGAAGGCGGCGCGAATTCTCAGAGGCCCTCGCGCCTTCTGGGAAGTTTCTTTCTGTCTTGGGGGAAGGCTTAACCAACTTCTCAGAAGGCTGGGGGACTTCTGAGCTTTTTCAGAAATCCCTCTCCTTCTCACTTCCCCCTTGCTTGCCGCCGAGTAGATGTTGTTGTTGTTGCTGTTGTTGTTGTGGTTGTTGTGGTGGTGGCGGCGTTGTTGTTGTTGTTGTTGGTGTTGTATTTGTTGTTGTTGTTGTTGTTGAACATTATTTATTCTAAAGAATAATTATTGTTGGGCCCCCTGGTGCGCGCCCCCCCTGCGCCGCCTAGGCCGCAGCTACATTTTCATCATTTTCGTGAGGAAGCCTCAGAAAAGAGGGTGTGTACAGGATCCGGTTGTTTTGTTGTAATCCGCTTTCCCTTGCAAAAAACAATAGAAAATGACATTTCTTGTTCTAATATAATCAAATTTCAAGAATCCCTTGCAAAAAATAAGGTAAAGTGGACATTCGCGCGCGCAAGACGAAATCCTTCCAAAACCTTAGTGTTCGCAGCGATTTTAACATAAAAACATCAAAAAACCAATGGTTTTTCAACAAAAAAATGTCAAAATCTCATCCCGCGCGCTCTTGCGGATTCGTAGGAAACCCAACACTTTTTAAACATTTCTGTCAAACGGGCTTTTGCGAGCAACTTTTTCGAACTTCTGCGACAACGGTTGCGCACCTGCCAGGGCCATCATCCCTGTCAAATAATACCATGCGGGACACATTCGTTTTTTCTTCGCGCGCGCACGCCGTCGTCGTCGGCCGCGGGGCCCTGAATAGTAGCCACGGTCGTCCGCATGCCACGAAGTGAAGTGTCCGAACGTCATAGGGCGGGAAGCTGGGTGTGGGTGGTGGCGAAGAGTCGTTTGGAAATTTGGTAGAGCTTGAACCGGCCCCCCCACAAAGTGGGGGTATTGCCCGCCTCCTATGAAAACCCTGGCACTGGTGAGAACGGAGTGTCCCCACGTGCTAGTAATTGTTGTTGTTGTTGTTGTTGTTGTTGTTGATGGGCACGTGCGCTGGCGCCCTCTTCCCGAGTTGGTGCGGGCAGGCCCTTCGGGCCTCCCCACGTGGCCACGAAGCGCTGCACTGGGTGGGGGAGACGCACGTGGACACCGCCACTGGGGCCCTCGGTGGAGCTCCCCTTGGCGCCACGAAGCGCCGTGCTGGGTGGGGGAGGCACATGTGGACATCGCCACTGGGGCCTTAGGCGGACCCCCCTATGGGGCCACGGATCGCCCTCCTGTGTGGGGGGGGGCGCATGTGGACACCGCCATTTGTGCCTACCACCACCACCACCACCACTATCATTACTACTACAAGTACTACACCCACTGCTACTACTACTACTACTACTACTACTACTGCTACTACTACTACTACTACTACTACTACTACTACTACTACTACTACTACTACTACTACTACTACTACTACTACTACGACTACTACTACTACTACTACTACTACTACTACTACTACTACTACTACTACTACTACTACTACTCCTACTACTACTACGACTACTACTACTACTACTACTACTACTACTACTACTACGACTACAACCACTACTACTACTACTACTACTACTACTACTACTACTACTACTACCGCTACTGCTACTACCATCACCACTACTATTACGGCTACTACTACTACTCCTTCTACTCCTACTGCTACTACTACTTCTTTTACCACGACTACTACTACTGCTACTATTACTAGTACGACTGCTACTACTACTACTACAACTACAACTACTACTACTACTACTTCTACTTTCACGTTTGCTTTTTCTGCCCGTATTACTACTACTACTGCTGCTGCTGCTGCTGCTACTACTACTACTACTGCTACTAGTGCTACTACGACCAGTACTATGGCTGCAACTACGTACTGCAGCTGTTACTACTACTACTACTACTACTACTACTACTACTACTACTACTACTACTACTACTACTACTACTACTACTACTACTACTACTACTACTACTATACTACTCTACTACTACTACTACTGCTACTACTACTACTACTACTACTACTACTACTACTACTACTACTACTACTACTACTACTACTACTACTACTACTACTACTACTACTACTACTACTACTACTACTACTACTACTACTACTACTACTACTACTACTACTACTACTACTACTACTACTACTACTACTACTACTACTACTACTACTACTACTACTACTACTACTACTACTACTACTGAGGAGCGGCATGGGCGCACAGGCGGCGGAGTGCGGGCCGGCGACGACGGCCCCGGTGGCGACGGCTGCTTGCCCCGCGCTGCCGCGTGGCTCAAGGAGAAAGGCCCCCCTCCTCCCTCTCCTCAGAGGCGCGGGGGAGGCGCGGGGGGCCCGCCCGGGGTCCGAGGGCCCGCGAGGGCCCATAGGGCCCGAGGGCGGCACCAGGAGGCCGCTGTCGAGGCCCTGAGGGGCCGAGGCTCCAGGTGAGCCTCACGTGGGGGCTGCTCCGGGAAATCTTTCCCGAGCGGGCCCAGGCCCGGGCGATGGCGTCGCCCCGGCGTGCGCCTCGCGCGGAGCTGGGCGACGCCGAGGCGGGCGACGCCGAGGCGGGCGCGGAGGCTGGCGCGCCGGCGGCGCAGGCGGCCGCGGCCCCAGCGGCGGCGGCCGGCGCTGGCGTGGAGGTCGCCGGCTTCGAGGGCTCGCTGCTGGAGGCGATCGCCGATGGGGCCGTGGCGCAGCCGCCGCTGCTGGCCTTCGGCGCCTGGGTGCAGTGGCGCGCCGGCCCAGGTCGCCGGCTTCGCACTGCGCCCGCGATCGCGGCCAGCGAGAGCGCGCTGTGGCGGAGCACCATGGAGGCGCTGCACGGCCAGGACTGGCAGGCGCGGCTGCGCCAGCAGGGCCCCGCCGCGGCGCGCAGCCCCGCGACGCCAGCGGCTGCGCAGCCGCCGGCGGCCGACGACGTCCTGCGGCTGCTGGACTCGCCGGCGCGCGCGTCCGACGCGGGCTCCGACGCCACTGGAGCCCTGTCGGACGGCAGCTGGGGGCCGCTCACGGACGACGAGGTCCTGGAGCGGCTGCTCAAGGACGTGGAGCCGCACGAGTCGATGCGCGACTTCGAGCGGCGCCTGCTGCGCGCGCGGGCTGTGCTGACGCTGCGGCGGCAGGCGGTGCCGGAGGGCGCGGTCGAGTTCGGCATGAGGAAGGCCCGCTTCCTGGTGGAGGCGCGGGCCCACGGCGAGGGCGTGGCGGCCGCGCTGGAGGCGAAGCTGCACGCCGTCCTGGACGTCGAGACGGACGACGCCGACGAGGACGTGCGGGCGCTGATGGACCTCCTCGCGGTGGCGCGCGGCGGCAGCGCTCGCGACGCCGTGGCCGGCGGGGCGCCGGCGCGGCCCCCGCAGGACCGAGCCCCGCCCGCCGGGCCCGCCGGCGTCGGCGTGGCTCCCGCGGGGCCACCCGCCTTCCCCGCCTTCGGCGAGGACCTGCCGCCGGGGCTTCCCCCGCGGGGCGGGCCGACCGAGGCGGGCCCGGCGGAGCCCAGCTTGGCGGCAGCGCTGCAGGGCCTCGCGGGGGCGCTCGGCCGGCGGGCCGACAAGAAGTCGTCCACGATCCAGGTGAAGCCGCACTACAGTCTGCCGACGCTCGGCGACGGCGACTTCGACGTGGACTCGTTCGTGGAGGAGTTCGAGGAGATGGTCGGGCTGGCCAACGACGGTGCGGGGATGTCGGCGACGGAGATGGTGCGTGTGCTGGGGACCTGCCTGAAAGGCTCGCGTCAGCGGGCTTACAAGGTCGCTCGAGCTGAAGCAGGCTCGCCGGTCAGGCAGGCTGGCGGCGGATCCCGACGAGGTGTACCAGAGCCTGAAGGAGCGGCTGATGGAGTTCAGGGAGGGCTTGCTGGAGAAGCAGCAGCGGCTCAACGCCGAGTGGAGGACGCTCTCCCGCGGCAAGATGAGCGCGCTGGAGTTTCAGGCGACGTTCGAGAACATCGTGGCGGAGATGGAGCTGGCTGGGATGGGCAAGTCCGATCGCGACCTGCTGCTCGGCTACCTGGCGCTCATCTCTCCCGCGCACCGTGCAGAGGTGCTCAAGGATCGCCGAGTGTATCAGCGCTCTGGCGCCCAGCCCGAGGTCCGCGGCGTCGAGACCTGGAGGGAGGCCCATCGCGTGCTGCTGAAGCTGGAGGAGGCCGAGAGCTCGGCCAAGGCGCTCGTCGCGGCGGTGGGCTCGGACTTCGCGCCCAGCCCGGGCGGCGGCGGTGGCCGGCGTCGGCGCGGTGGCGGTGGCGGCGATCAGGAGCCGCCCGAGGTCGGCGCTGTTGGCGGCTCCGGCGGCGCCGGCGCTGAGGGTGCTGTGAAGGTCTGCTTCCAGATGAGGGACAGCGGCACGTGTGCGCGTGGCGACGCCTGCAGGTTCTCTCACGACCGGGCTGCCATCGCCGAGTCGCGGAGGACCAAGAAGGACGCGACCGGGCCGAAGGGCAAGGGCGCGGACGGCAAGAAGGGCAAGGGCTCGGACGACGGCGGCAAGGGCGGCCTCAAGTCGCAGCTCTGCCTGCAGTTCCTCCGGGGTGCGTGCAGCAAGAGCGAGAAGGACTGCAAGTTCAGCCACTCGGGTAAGGCAGCTCAGAAGGTCATTGCGGCGGTCTATGCTGGCGCGGCCGCAGCTAAGGCGCCGCCGCCAAGCCTCGGCAGCGCGGGCTCCCCCGGCAGCGGCCAGGGAGCAGCGCCTGCGGCCGAGGAGGCGGCGCGGCCCGCAGCCTCTGGCGCGGCGCCGAAGGTGCAAGCTGCGGCGGGGGGCAAGCTCGAATGGGTGCGACCCTGTGGCGGCGTCTTCGGCCCGAGCTACGACCTCCCGCAGGTGAGCGTCGTCAGGGACTCGCCTTCGCCCGAAGGAGCTCTGAAGGACCTGGGCCAGATCCCCGCCAGCGCCTGGGCGCAGGTGCAGGGGCCCGACGACGGGTACCACTACTTGTGCCACGCGCACGTCTACGGCCTCAGCATCAGGACGCTCCTTGATGGCGGGGCTGTGTTCTCCCTGACGTGGGAGGCGACGATCGTCAGCATCATCAACGGCGCGATCGCGGAGGGCAAGTCTCCTGAGGACCCGGACTGGCCGATCGCGGGCCTGATGCACTGGGGCCGGGACTCGAAGGCCTCGTCGGTGGCGGACAAGGGCGACCTGAAGATTCGTGGCATGGTGGACCTGCGCCTGGCCTTCGAGGGGCTGGACGGTACGCGAGTGGTGCGTGTGTTTCGCCTTCGGCTTCTGCGCGGGGGTTGGGACAGGCCGTTTCTTATCATTCTTGGGGCCCCAGCGCTCGATGCACCCCCTCTGGGGATCGGGCACCGGCCTACGCTACAGGGCCACTACCTGCCGGGGCTGGGCATCACGGTCAAGCGTGCAGAGGCCGACGCGGTGCAAACGAAGCTGTTGACCATCTCGGCGGTGTTCTCAGAGTGCGATGCCGATAGGCGTCGAGGTGAGGATCGTCGGGCTGCCAGCGCTGTAGGATCCCTGGTGTGGTCCGGCGCGGCCTGCCCGAGCTACCCCATCTGCATGGTCGGCGGCCAGTGCCCCGCGGAGTTCGGCGGCGGCGACACCGGCGTGATCGTGCTCGACGACTCGGAGTCCGCCGTCCCCATCTACCTGAGCGGCGAGGAGGGCGTGCGGCTGGAGCTCGGCGACTGCGCTCTGGTGCCAGCTCGCGCTAGCGGCTTCGCAGCGGGTATCGTCGGCGACGTGGTGGCGAATGGCGCGGCGGCCGTCTGGGCCGCCCCCGGCCCTTGGCTCGGCCGGGAGCAGCTCGTCCTGGTCGGCAACTGGGACCAGCCCGGCGTCAGCATCGAGGTCGGCGACATCGTGGGCGCCGTGATTCAGACCGACGGCGAGCCGGCCGGCGATGACCCGTCAGTGGCGCACGTGTGGCAGGATTGGGACGAGCTTCGGGACATCGTTGAGCTGGAGGTGCCGACGGACGAGTACTACGCCGAGCGTCTGGTCTACTGGCAGCGGAAGTACCCGAAGGCGGCCACCACCCTCCTCGAGCATCTCTTGGCGGTCGAGGGCCTGCTGGACGTGTGCATCGCGGCCGGGTACTCCATGGGTGCCGAGAAGTCCCTCGACAGGCTGGCTCAGCCCTCCATCGAGGCGCTCGGCGAGATCGTGGGCCGCGAGGGCAGCGAGGCGTGCGAGAGGCATCTGGAGCTTATCAAGAACTGGTCGGTGCTCGAGGACGTGGCAGCGCTGCGGCGGTTCCTTGGCACGTTCAACTGGATCCGCGGCCACTTCCCCAAGGAGGTGCAGAAGCCGCTGGGGATCCTCACGCAGCAGCTCAAGAAGGACGCCGAGTGGCCGATGACCTCCGAGAAGGTTGCGGCCCAGCGCGCCATCCAGCAGCTCGCGTGCGAGGCCATCCGCCTCGCGGTGATCGACATGGTCGGGGCGATCTCGAAGGACCGCCCGCTCGAGCAGGTCGCGGATTTTTGCCCCTACGGTTGGGGTGGCAGCGTGTATCAGCTGGCCGCCGACCGCCGCACGCTCAACGTGCTGGCGATGTACGGCGGCTGCCTCAGCTTGGCGCAGAGCAATTGGCACCCCCGCCGGGGTGAGCTGTATGCGCAGCGCGAGACCAGGCGGGAGGCACGTAAGGATTTCGGTCGGCTGCCCGCCCTGTGCTGGACGGACCACGCGGCAGCGGTGAAGGACGCTACGTGTGAGGCCGAGACGGACTCCACCGTCATCCGCTGGGTTGGCGAGATCGAGAGCGACGGCAGCAGGCTGATGAATCTCTCGGGGCGGAGCGCGGCCCTTGGTGATGGCCCCTCCCGAGAGAACGAGGCCCACGGCAAGTTCCTGCGCGAGCAGGCTCACTCCCTGGCGAACATCACGATCGAGGACATCATCGGCGATGACTACCGTCCAGGGGAGGGGGCCCCGTGGGGCCTGGACGAGACCCCCGACGCGGCCGCCTTGCAGCTGGTGGCCGTGGCCGGGGCGGAGCGCGAGAAGGGCGACTCCATCGCGCTGTGCCTGCCGGACTACGGATGCGAGAGGCGGCGGAGCGCAGAGCAGGCGCGGGCAGCTCGACAGCTGCAGCTGGCGGCGCCAGGCCTGCGGCTTCGCATGATCCCGCACGACCCTCCGCTGGCAGACGGTGCCGGCGGCCTGTACTACATCGCGCCTCCTCGCTTCCCAGGTGATGCGAGTGGTAAGGCGCGGAAGCAGCTTCGCAATGACGTGCTGACCGCAGCGGCCGCCGTCTTGCGAGAGTGTGCCGCGCGGTGGCCCAAGGTCGTGATCGGGACGGGCCACGGCGGGCTGGTGGCGGCTGCAGCGGCCCACCCCAGAGTGGTGGAGGCCGCTCTCGCGCTGCGGTACGCGAGAGAGGCGGAGGGCATGCAGGTCGCGGAGGCGTGGGTGAACGTCAGGGCGTTCGTGGCGATCGGGCCGCGCGCCCACAGCCCGAGCAGGATCGGCTTTGTGCGAGAGGCGTTTCCGGAGTTCGGAGCGGCTGCCCACGGCGACGAGCGCCTGGCCCCCCTCTATTTGGTGGAGGGCGCCGGGGCGCACCGCCGTTTCGGGCAGGACCTCGGCGAGGCGCTGGGCGTGAAGGTGTCGGCCACGCTGGGCGAGGTCCTCATGCAGGAGGTGGTCTCTGCCCCCCCGCGGCTGCTGGAGTTCAGCGGCGGCCGCTGCGCGTGCGGGCGGAGTTCGTTGGTGCTGGCGCGGTGCGGCCAGTGCATCAGGGCCGACCGCGAGCTCGAGGAGGAGGCGCGGCTGGCTGAGGCGCCGGAGGAGGCGTTCGGGGAGCCCGACGCGGTCGACGTGGCGGCCTCGGCGGCGCGCATGCGCGCGGTCCGCCCGCAGCCGGCAGTGGCCGTCGGGCCTGGCCCCTGCATCGCCGTGTCGGCGGAGCTCGTGCGGGACCTCCTGGAGTTTGGCGGCGGCCGAGCGGACTTCACGTGCAACTGCATCCGGGTCCGCCGAGCGCCGGCCGCGGGCTCCGTGGCCTTGGAGGCCGCGCGGGGTTTTTCCTATCGGTTGTCGTGCTTCGTCGTGCCGCAGGGGCCCGAGCCGGGCGTGGAGGTGGCGCTGGCGCAGCCGTGCGTGGAGTTCGGGCTGGAGCTCGTCACGGAGATCGACGTGGAGCTGCTGCAGGCGGGCTTGCCGAAGGGCGCCGAGCTGGTCCAGCTCTTCGCCTGCGCCTGGCTGCTGTGGGAGGGCGGCGCGCGCCTCCCCGCGCTGGGCGCTACTCACGCGCATCGGCACTGCAGGGGGTCGGCCGTCAGCAACGGTGCGATCATCAAGGTGTCCTCCTACTCCTCCGCCTACTCCGAGGTCTTCGCGGGCGCCCTGGGGCTATCATGGTACCGGGCCCTCCGCGATCGCTTCGACGGGCGGGCATCAGGAGCCTTCGCCGAGTTCGCGGACTCCGACTTCGCGCGCGGCGAGCGGGAGGCCTTCGAGGTGCCGGACGTCCTCGGGGCGATCACCGGCACGCGGGCACCGACGTCTGAGCAGGTATGCTCCGTCGGGCGCGTGGCGTGCGCCCCGGAGCGCGGCACCCCAGACATCCGACGGCCTTGATTTAATTGAGGTCGTCGGGAAGACCTCAATTTTTGATTGGGGTCGGGAGCAAAAACTGGGGTCATCTGAAAGAATTGGAGTCATTTCAACATAGACGTTGTTGCGTTACTCGAACATAAAATTAATGCGCCAGCATAGCATGTATGTCGACATATATGTCACGCTTTCATGTGAAGTAGCGTTTTTTGTTGGGGGGG
This sequence comes from Prorocentrum cordatum, assembly GCA_963575745.1. Classification (NCBI taxonomy): domain Eukaryota; class Dinophyceae; order Prorocentrales; family Prorocentraceae; genus Prorocentrum; species Prorocentrum cordatum. The sequence continues at coordinate 262,381 of CAUYUJ010015361.1, forward strand.
CCTCTTCCTCTTTGTATCGCGCTGTTTGTTGGCAGCACGTTTGTTTTGTTGTTTTGCTGTTGTTGTCTTGTGTGTGTTTTTCTCCTTTTTTGGGGGATCACAGTGCTTGTAAGGAACAGCCAGTCCAGAGCGCAGCGGCAAATGCACCTCTCAGGCGCACGGCTCTCTCTCAACAAAAACGAGAGCGTATCCCGCAGTGCGGCAGCGGCCGCATGCAGGGGGCGGAGATCGGTTCCCGCTGGATGTTTTGTGTTGTTTGTGATCGGGGGGGTGGGGAGGCAAGGGAGGGCAGTGCCAACGGCCGCCGCGGGCGCCGCGGCGTCGGCCTGGGCGGCCGAAAAAAAAACATGCATGTTGTGCTCGTCTTTTTTCCACCAATCGCCGTCGTCCTTTTTGACGGTCGATCGGTATCGTTGAATCCTCCTCCCCCTTTTGCGTTTTTTCTTTTATCGTTTTCTTCTAGAGCTGGAAGGCTGCGGGTGGTGGGACTGCCCGCGCACGCAAAATGGTCGTGCGCGACTCGGTATCGTTCCAGCCCTCCTCCCCTCCCTCCCCCTCCTCCTGGGTTTCCCCCCCTTGTCCTCCCATTCAACCATCCCTGGCGCGCCTGAACTATGAATTCTCGTGCGGCCCGCCACGCGAACCGCACGGCCTCCGCCCAAACGTCCCCTCCGTGGATTTCCCCCCCTTGTACATCCAACCCCATATCAAAAGATGGCGTCTGCTGCGCTCGCGCTCGCGCTCGGCGTCCTGCCGCTGGCCGCGCGCGGGGCCCGCGGCAAGGATTGCAGGGCGATCCACGCCCGCCCCACGTTCCCTTTCTCCTCCTTGGGTCTCACCCCCTTTTCCTCGTCAGCAAATATTTGCTCTTACCCGCGTTGAAAAAAAAAGGAACGCGGGTAAAAGATCATGACACGTTGTGCGTGTGTGTGTGTGGTGTGTGTTGTGTGTGCGTGTTGTGTGTATGGGCTGCGTGTGTGTGTGTGTGTGTGTGTGTTCTGTGTTGTGTGTGTGTTGCGCGTGTGTGTGTGTGTTGTGTGTGTGTGTGTTGTGCGTGTGCGTGTGTGTGTGTGTGTTTGTGTGTGTGTGTGTGTGCGTGTGTGCGTGTGCGTGTGTGTGTGTGTGTGTGTGTGTGTGTGTGTGTGTGTGTGAGTGTGTGTGTTTGTTGTGTGTGTTGCGTGTGTAATGCGAGGGAGGGGGCCCCACTTACCCGCCCCTGCCCCCCCCCGTCATCAATGCACCTCTGACGCGCACGGCTCTCTCTAAAACAAAAACAGACAGGCGAAGCGGGGGTGAAACATCCAGCCGCCGCGATCGACGGGGCATTGCTCCAGACCTCGGCCTCTTGGCCCCTGGTGTAGGCGAGTGCCTCCTCCTCCTCCTTTTCCTCCTCCTCTCCCTCCTCCTTTTTCCTTACTCCTCATCGATCGAAGTGAACAGAAAGTGCCTCGTGCGGGCGAGCGGGCCCTCGGCGGGAATGCCGCTTAAATTGCCCTCCTCCTCCTCCTCCTCCTCCTCCTCCTCCTCCTCCTCCTCTGGGCCTTCAAGGCTTCCCTGGGCCTTTAAAGGCGAATGCACCTCTGACGCGCACGGCTTCTCTATCTCAGCAAAAAATGCGGCAAATGCACCTCTGACGCGCACGGCTTCTCTGTCTCAACAAAAAGTGGGTGCAACTCGGGGCGTTTGCGGTTGGCGCGGCGGCCTGCGCTCTTGGGCGGCCCGGAACCTCGCCATCCGCCGCCTCGTCATCTTGTTCCTCATGTCATCCTATTCCTGATAACCTATTCCTGATAAGACCCAAACCCCTGAATCCTGAGCCCCCCGATGTGGAACAACAATCGGCCGATTCGTGGGGACTTGTCCTCCTCCCTTTTTCCTGCTCCTCCCCCTCCCTCCATGATGATGATAATGATGATTGCATGCAATCCCTTATGGGTCAGGGATGACTTTCTGGAGCAGCGTGATGTAAAAAGTGGGTCCAGCATGGCAGCTCTTAGCTGCAGTCCCCATGACCCTATTTTCTTGCTCGTCTCTGTACGTCCAGTACCATCTGGGGTTGCCGTGCCTACCTGCACGGCGGACTAGGCACCAACAAGCGTGGTGTTTGTAAACCTCATGTCCTCCCCACAACTTCCAAAAATGCAAAAATTTCACCATGGAAGATTGCATTGTGGTCAAACCCGCAGCGCTCATGCGCCGTGGTTCACGCTTCATGATGACATGAACTTTGTTGAGTTCCTGAGTAGCCAAATACAAGAAATTACCGCCTTCGCCGAGAAACTGCAAATTCTCGCGGCAGAGGTCGACGAGCAAAGGCAACAGATTTCGAGTTTCTGCTGCCTTTGCTTTTAAACGTGGACCGTCATTCGCTGTCGGCGACAGCATCTTCCAAGTCACTTTGTTAATGCAGGAGTATTTACCACGAGCAAACGCTCTCGTCCTATAGTATGCCTTCAGACGCCGATTGAGGTGGATCAAATTCGTAGTCCTGCGGGCTGCCACGGTTGAGGACAGGGGCCAACAAACACCTGACCCTTGCTTTCGCACGCCACCGTCATGTTCAGTCCCCTGGGGCCCCCTGGCCCCCCCCCCCATGGGAAATGCCTTCAGGCGCCAGGCGTTTGCTGCCCCCTGGCTTTATTGCTGTGGGCGAAATTGCCTTCTATCAAATAGTAAAACACGGCCCCTGCGAGGAATTGCAAAACTCCTAAATCAATAACGTGCATGGAATCCACGTGTACAGTTTCCATGGTGAGGCCTATTATAGAAAAAAGTACACACACCATGCTCAGAGGGCCGATTTGTTTGGTATCCCAGAAAGACACCATAAGGCCATCCTCAGGCACCTCGAGGTCCCCCACTCCGTGAATATCTCGCACGTTCTCATCGGCAATGAGCTTGTGCCCAGCAAGAAGGTTGAGCTCGGGGAAATCTTCATTCAAACCCAACCCTCCAAACTTTTCATCAAACGTCATTTTCGCCAGAAGACGCCGCAACTGTGCTTTTGATGCCACCATTCTTTTTGTCAAACATTGCAGGACACCCCTTGTATAATCAGCGGCGTTTCTTTCTGCCCATTGACGCGATCTGATCGAATGCGCGAAATTGAACATGTCATCCCTCTTAGCGTGGCAAAACATACATGGGTGTTCGGGGTTTGACCACGTCTTCAAGCCCAGCGATGACACTAGCTCCAATAAGTCTGCGCGGAACTCGCAAACTGCACCGCACTTCCCACCAGCGAGAGTAAAACCACGCTGCGCAGCACGTGCCTCATTCAAGAACGGGTCGCCGTTGTGATCGGCTGCTGGCCAGCGGCCAGTGGCCATCTGGTTGAAACTCCACGCCTGATGGGGGCCCAAGGTGTGCATGCGCAAATGTCAGGAGCTCCTCGTCGACCCTTCTCGGCGTCCCCCCTCCCCCGTCGAGGAAGACGTGGGGGGGTGGCCGCGACACCGAGGAGGATCCACTGGAGAGCCCCGAAGATTTGCGCGTACACATGTTGGGCTCTGGACCAAGACGCGCTGCGCAGCTAGAATACTGCAGGTGCCTTTACAACAGCACTGGCAAAGGTCAGATTTCTTCAAAGCACAGATCAGTGTTCGTCGCCCAGTAATGGTATTCGACCAATACCAGCAAATGAAACCATCTTTTTACGAAAAGGGAACCCCGTCGGAGTAAAGACCAACAGGGACACACAGGTCCCCTTTCTCCAAGCGGACGGGGTGGCCATCATAAGTCCCAGGGCGAAGTTCAGGAGCCAGACGCCCCACGTCGAATTGCAACGGGTCCTCCTCATATTGGGCAGCAAAGGCCTCGTGAGGCAGATAGAACGGAAATCGCAGCATATATCTGGTTTCCGTGTTTTTGTGCCAAGCTGGAATATCCGCAACATAGAAATCGTGTTCCGAAGGGGCTCCAATGGCCTGTCGCGGGGAGCCAGAACCAATGCCCCCCAACCCCAATTTCCCCCTCTTGATGCAAAGGGGTCTGGACCCAGACAGTGACGAGAGGGTTTGGGTCTGGGCCCCTTCGCTTCAAGACGGCGTGGTCGAGGGGGGTTCTTGTGTCCAGCTCCCCGCCTGTCGTAAATGAGCAGCGTGGTGGGTTGACCCAGGGGGGCGGGCCAAGTCGCCCACTCCAACAGCTCCAGCCTTGACCGAATAGTGCGCCAGCAAACAGACGTCGGTAGCGGTCATTTTTCCACTCCTGTATCTCTCAAGCAGAAATTTCCGCAATCCGGAGCCATCTGGGCGATCTTGGTCATCTGGCGGGTCACGTGGGGGCGACGGGGCAGCAGCAGGAACGACGTGGGCGCCACCACGTCTCATATTCTCCGCGGCACCACGCGTAGCCAAAATAGCAGTTCCACGTCTGGATGACATTTGGCACAAGCTGTAGTGATCCAAACCCCGATACTTACGAGAGCCTCCACGTCCTTCCCCCTGTTGCTCAGAAAGCGTGGGCTGGGAGAGGGAGGTGGTAGCCCTGCTGTACATCGGGGCTTGGAGGTCAAGGGCGTGAGGGGTCAGCACCTTCAAAAAGCTCGAGCGGGCGTGGTCTACGGAAATTCAAGCGTCGATGCACGGTTACCATCGCGCCCCCGAAGCCCCTTGGAAAGCCGAACTTCGCGCGTCGAAGCACGGTTACCTTTGCGCTCTTGAAGTTCCTTGTCAATTTGGGCGTAGCATCGCGTATCACACAATGCATCATTACAATTTACTACACACTCGCGTAGCATCTAACATACCGTTTGAAATCCATCACCACCGTGGCCAACATGGCGGCTCCAAGTCTGGATGACATCACCACTGGCGCAATCTATAGGACGAGTCAAACCCCGATGCTTACCATAACCACCTAGATTCCCCCTTCTTGCTCAGAGAGCGTCGACTGGAGGAGCGAGGTAGATATGGTGATTATCGGGGTTTGGACGTTCGTCGAACGCGGGGATCAGCTCTGAATCACAAATTGCTTGAGCTGGGATGGGCTTCAACATGTGTGTGGGGGGGAGGGCGAGCCTCAGCGTGGCCAGGATGTCTGTGCCTCTCTACCTGGATACACATATATATGTATATATATATCAATGTAGGTGTCCGTCTATGTGTCCATACATGTATGAAAACCTCTCTCGCTCTATACGTATGTGTATATAGGTATACATATATACACGCATCTAGATCTCAGTAGCATGCCCTATCTATCTGCCGATGTCTTTTCTATCGACGTGTCCATGTTTCTAGCTGCCATCGCGATCTCTTCATCCATGCATTCATACATATGCCGATCCATCAATATGTATCTGGATGCTCCCTCAGGCCTGAACTCCGTCAGTGCCGAACTCCGTCAGACCTGGACTCCGCCAGGCCCCAACTCGTATCTCCTGCCTGCTCATGCGCACGTTTCCCGAGCTCGCCGTCGTCTCGCGCAGAGTTCGTATCAATGCAGCTGGCGCGCCCTGGAGTGGAGAGAATGGGAGGGGATGGAGGCCACGGGATGAGAGATGAGAGGGTGAAGGAAAGGGGAGGGTGAGGGTGAAGTAGCATTACTAGCACATCGTGCTAGCTGCCCCTAGCCGCCTGCATTGGGCCCCTGCCCAACAGCATGGGCGGTCTTCAAATTGACGGCACTGCGCTGCTCTGATATCGTCGTTCCTCTGACGCCGACCTTGGCCTCACGACGATGTGTCCTTCCTCTTCTTCCCCTTCTCCCCCGAGTCCCCTCCTCCTCCTCCTCCTCCTCCTCCTCCTCCTCCTCCTCCCTCTCCTGCTGGGCGCCGCGGCTGGGCGGCGCCCCCCACATGCCGATCGTCTCGCGATCACTTGTTCTTGATCGCCTTGTTTGCGTTGCTGACGGACTGCTGGATCGGCATGATGTTCGCGTAGAGCGTCTCGGCCTGCCACTCTCCAGGGGAGGGAGGGCTCAGCCTCCGCCTCCTCCTCCTCCTCCTCCTCCTCCTCCTCCTCTGTATATCCTGCCATGCACTATCATACCATGCATTCAGAACTGCGAGGTCGAGGGCACTAGGGGGTGGAACGGAGCGGCGAGAGAAAAAGGGGAGGGATCACGTAGAAGGACGGTGATGGTCCATTCCCGAGCTGCCTCGTCGTACTTCTCCTTGCACTCATTGATGTCCAGGTTCCCCTCGTTGCCCTGGAGAAGACAGGTTGATTCAAACGCTGGGCTTATGTGGGGAGGAGGAGATCGCGAGCCTCGGGGATCCCCGCGTTGTCGAAAGCCTCATCCCACGTGGCACTCAAGATCTCCATCTCATCGCGAGCATCGGGCGCCCCCGCGATGTCCAGAGCCGCATCCCACGTGAGGCTCACGATCTCCGTCTCCACGCGTTCCAGCCTTGCCAACAACTCGTCCACACTCAACGTATCCTGCAATATGGCGCAACATGCTCGATAGACGTCCCCCCTCCCCCTCCGCTGCTCTCACCGTCACCATTCCTTATGAAGAGGTATCCTGCACGAGGGCGATCAAGCTCTTCTCGCGCTCCTTCAGGGCGCCCTGGTTCTCGACGAGCTCCTTCGACCATGGACTGAGCCATGGCATCTCTTTCACCTCCCCTCCTATCTCTGCGACGCGTGGGGGGGGGGATGAGGAGTAGGAGGAGGAGGTTGAGGAGGAGGAGGACGCGTGGAAGGGCATATCTCCTCCTCCTCATCACCCTCCTCCTCCTCCTCCTCCTCCTCCTCCTCCTCCCCGCTGCGCGCTCACGAACTGCACTATCAAACCGCACGGGTCCCATGTGCAATGGCACGCCCTCCACGCCCAACCGTCCAGCCAGAGAGAATCGCCGAGAGCTTCGCCACGTTGCCCAGTAAGTCCTGAGCTGCATCATGCTGAGGGCCCTTGGAACTCGACCCACGCGACTCGAGAGAGCCCTTGCCCCTCGGGGCAGGTGTCTCCTCGGGCTCCGACTCCGAATAAGAGTAGCTGGAGTCGCTGCTGTCGTCAGCCTCCCCTCTGACCGCCGATCGCAGAAGCACGCAAGAACATCCACGACTCATCCACGCCTCGAGAAGCAACACAAGCATGCATACACGTATGCACATGCAAAGTCATTTCTCCCCATATCCTTTCCTTCCTCCCCCCCTATCCTCCACCATCCCGTCCTGCACGGCGTGCTTCGCCTCGTTCATGGTGCTCTTGCCCTGCATGGTGGTCTTCAGCTCCTTCTCGTTGTGCTGTGGGATGTGGCAGGGGTGGCGCAGGCCTCATCGATACCCCTCGCTCCCTGCCCTCTTGTCTCCTGCCCTCCACCTCCTCCTTAGATGCCATCCTCACCGTCGGTTCCCCTCATCTCCATCCCTTCCCCCTACAGGCATCGTGTGGGAGAGCGAAAACGCGCTCTCCTGCCAGGACTCCTCCTCGATGTCGAGGCGTTTGTAGGTCTTCTCACCGTTCTGCGGGTCGACCTCCCCTCGGGCCCTCGATCGCCGCGAACATGCCGGACGCCCGAGCTCGAGCATCACCCTCGAAAGAGGTTGAACTGCGCCTCTGGTTTCCGTCATCCCCTCCGTGCTCTTTTATTCCTCCCTCCCGATCCTTATCCTCGCTGCTCTCCTCCATCTTCCCTTTCCTCGTCATCTCAGCTCGATCCGATCGATATCCACCCCCATGCGACCCCAACATGTCCACGGAGCTTCTCGCACGTGGCGATGGTGGCCTCCGTGCGTGCAATAGCCCTGTCGATAGAGATTCATGTGTATATAAGCGTGGACGTACGACTCAGAGAATCAATCAGCCATACCAGTCCCGCATCATCCCCCGTTCCCCTTCCTCCAAGAAAGCGCATATCACAAAATACGAAGCTCCTCAAGCTCATCTCGCTATCTGGAGTCTGCTGGCAGAAGCCGAACATGAGGAGCAGCTGGTCCCTGGACTTCCAGCAGCTCTTATTCCCCGCGGACTCCACCCTGCGCTTCTTTTCGGCCTTCTCCGCGATGACCCACTCGAAATCACCGAGTGGGGCAAGTGCGAGGAGGTGCAACATGTGGAACGCAAACACACATGATAAGGAGCAGCACGATGAGGAAGAGGAGTACGATGGCTCCTCTTCCTCATCATGATGATCCTTGTCGTGACTCCGAGCTCTCCTGCACCCTGAGCTCCTATCCCGATATCATCTTCCTCATCCTCACTCCTCCTGTCATCATGCCCCCCTGGTCGCCGTGCAAGTCGAACTGCTTGAGCCAGCGCTTCTTCTCGTCGCGGTCGGTCTTGGCGTAGGCGCGCTGGACTTCCTTCTTGTCCATGTCGATGTGGTACCTCCCCGCACACTCCGTATAGCTCCCCTCTCCTCCCTCCCCTCCCCGAGCCGAGCACTAAACTGAACCCGTCCCAGGCGATCTGTGCTCATGTCTCATCTGCTGACGCTTGCGTACGAGCAAGAAACAAAACCGTCCCAGGCGCACCGCATACGAGCCAAGCTCTTCTCGTGCTCAGCGTTCGCCTGCCTCAGGCGCTTCGCCCTCTCCTTCTTTTCCTTGTCCTGGGGGCCGATCGTCGTCGTCCTACGTACGTCGTCGTCCTACGTACGTCGTCGTCGTCGACGTCGACGTCGACGTCGACGTCGACGTCGACGACCGTCCGTCCGTCCGTCCGTCCGTCCGTCCGTCCGTCCGTCCGTCCGTCCGTCCGTCCGTCCGCGTCGTCGTCGCCGCTCGTGCGACGACGACCACCGCCACCACGGACACAGTCGTCCTTGGCGGGGTCGTTCTTCTTCCCCGTAGTGCGCTTCGATCCCTTCGGCGGCATCGCCTCCCCTTCCCGCCCCGCCAAAAAGAAGAATCGTGCCTGCAACCTTGCACCATTGCCCCCTCGTGAGTGGCTCGGGTGAGATCGGGCCCATTTAGGTGACTGGGCGGGGGGGGCATGGGCGGGGGCGGAGGGAGAGCGGGTACCGAGGGGGGGGCGTTGCCTATCATGGCCTTGCGCACGACGCACGTGGGCGACATCGGGGCCACGAGGGGGCAATCACGCGGCACGTGTGTGCCACCAGTGCGGGCGTGTATACGTGCGTATGAAAAACACGAAAAACATGACAAAACACGAAAACACGAAAAACATGACAAAACATGACAAAACATGACAAAACATGATGAAAACGTGAAAACACGAAAACACGAAAAACACGAAAACATGACAAAACATGACAAAACATGACAAACCATGATGAAAACATGAAAAACATGAAAACACGAAAACGGGAAAACATGACAAAACATGACAAAACATGACAAAACATGACGAAAACGTGAAAACACGAAAACACGAAAACGGGAAAACATGACAAACATGACAAAACATGACAAAACATGATGAAAACGTGAAAACACGAAAACGGGAAAACATGGCAAAACATGACAAAACATGACACAACATGATGAAAACAGGAAAACATGAAAACGCGAAAACATGAAAACATGAAAACATGAAAACAGGAAAACATGACAACACGTGACAACACATGACAAAACATGACGAAAACGTGAAAACGTGAAAACACGAAAACATGAAAACGTGAAAACACGAAAACACGAAAACATGACAAAACATGACAAAACAGGACAAAACATGACGAAAACGTGAAAACGTGAAAACACGAAAACACGAAAACATGACAAAACATGACAAAACATGACAAAACATGACGAAAACGGGAAAACAGGAAAAACACTATAGAAAAAACGAAAAACACGATAGCACAAACACAGCACATGATAGCATGGGGGCAGTTACATTTAACATAATAACGCATACTATGTGTACACACACCTATATTTATACATACATATGCGCATACACTGGAATCGGGCGCCCGCGCGGGGGCAAGTGTGGCCAACTGTTCCCTCCCGCGCACCCCCCTGGTCACCCCGAGCGCCCAGTCTTCTTGAGGCGCTGGCCCAAGCCCAGGCGCAGGCAACCCTCGAGGCAAAACTGCCTTGTGCTGCCCGTTCTTCCCCCTCATCCTCCTCCATCCTTCTCCTGCCTACTCCTCCCTCCTCCTCCTCCTCCTCCTCCTCCTCCTCCTCCTCCTCCTCCTCCTCCCGCCTCCTCCCGCCTCCTCTTCCTCCTCCTCCTCCTCCTCCTCCTCCTCCTCCTCCTCCAGATGCTGGCCCAGGCACAGGCAGGCACGCTCGAGGCACAACATCGCCGTGTGCTGCCTTAAGCATGTTCCCCCTTGTCCTCCTCTCTCCTCCTGCTCCTCCCTCCTTCTCCTCCTCCTGACTTGTTTGGGTACGGTCCACCTCCTCCTCCATCTCCTCCTCCTCGATCTCTCTCTTGCCCCTCCACCCCCGCCACTTTCTCGCCCCCCCATCCTGCTCCGCAACAGCTGAAACCATAATGGGCCCTTTTCGGGCCCCAGTGCTGAACCTACAATGGGTCCTTTTCGGGCCTCAGTGCTGAACTTGTCGGGGCTTTGTGCTGAACCTATGTTGGGTCAGTTTCGGGCCTCAGGCCTTTGAACCTATAATGGGTCCGTTTCGGGCCTCTGTGTTGAGCCCGTTTCGGGCATCACATCGGATCCTTCAGCCCCTCCCCCTTTATCACGCTATTCCTCCACCAATCCCGTTTTCACTCTATTCCTCTATCCATCTATCCTTCCATCCCGTCTGCTGCTCCTGTTGCTGCTGCTGCTGATGTGGATGTTGCTGCTGATGCTCTTGCTGCTGATCCTGGTGCTCTGTCCGAGCCTGCTGCTCCTGCTGCTGATGTTGGTGCTGCTGCTCCTGCTCCTGATGCTGGTGCTGGTCTTGCTCGTGCTCGTGCTCCACGCACGCTCGCGCCATTCCTTTCTCGAACGAGACTATGGCGCCTGTCCATCAGGCTTGCAAAATGCATACCCTAGAAATCCAACAGCGCTGATCGCAGCTCATCATCCTCGGCGCCTGTCCACCAGGCGTGCAACATGCATTAACTCCAACAGCGCTGATAGCGCATCATCCTCGGCGCCTGTCCACCAGGCTTGCAACATGCATGCCCTATTACTCCAACAGCGCTGACCGAAGTGGATCATCCTCTCACCATCCTCCCCGTCCTCCTCCCATCATCCTCCCCATCATCCTCCCATCATTCTCCCCAGCACCATCCCATCATCATCCCACAAAGCACCCGCCAGCCTGGAGCCTCACCCCTGAGCCTGAACCTCAGATGATGACCACGCTCGAGATCGGCATCTTCGAGTAGTAGTCCATCATCTCCCCAACACGGGCATCAGTATTGAATCGCGCTCATCGTCCTCCTCTTAACCCTCCGACGCCGCCTCCTCAGATTCTTCTTAACCATCCTCGTAGCCTTCACCGTCAGCGTCCTGTTAACCATCTGACGCCTCCTCCTTCTCCTCCTCCTCCCCCTCATCCTCCTCCTCCTCCTCCTCCTCCTCCTACTACTACTACTACTACTGCTACTACTACTACTACTACTACTACTACTACTGCCACCACCGCCACCACCGCCACCACCACCACCACCACCACGACTACTACTACTACTACTACTACTACTACTACTACTACTACTACTACTACTACTGTTACTACTGCTACTACCTGATGCTGCTATTACTGCTGCTGCTACGACTGCTACTACTACTAAAACTGATGCTGCTACCGTTGTTACGCCTACTTCCTACGGCCTACCTACCACACCATCCTCATCATTGTCGTCGTCACCATCGGCATCATCATCAACATCGTCATCATCACCATCAGCATCATATTACCATCACCATCGTCATCATCATTGTCGTCGGCATCAGCATCATCACCATCATCGCCATTACCATTACCCTCACCATCACAGTTGCAATCATCATCATCAACAACATCAGCATCGTCATCATCATCATCATCATCATCATCACCATCATCAGCACCAGCATCATCATCATCATCGTCATCATCAGCATCAACATCAGCAGCAGCATCAACACGAGACGCACTCCCCGAACCCAACGCCACCTAGCTGTACTCGCGCTGCACGGCCTCTTGCACGGCGGCCCTCTCGTTCTTCAACTCGGCCTTGTCGAGCTTCTTGGTGTACAGCACGACCCGCAGCAGCCGCTGATAGGGGTGGGTGGGTGGACGCGGCCTCCTTCCCTCCTCATCCCCATGGGGTATCCCTAGGGATGATCAGGGATAGAGGGAGGTGCGGGACTTCCTCCTGTTCATCATCCTGCTGCTACCGTTCCTGCTCCTCCTGTTCGTCCTCCCCCTCGCCATCTATCCTCCTCCTCCTGGCTACCTCTCCTCATCATCGTCGCTATCGCTCCTTCGCATCCTCGCTATCTCTCAGTAGCATCCTCCTCCCTGAGCCTCCTCATCCTCATCCATCCCCCTCATCTTCCATATCCCTTCTCACATGTCCCTCCCACCGTCATCACTTCGGACACTGCTCGCAACAAAAATAGTGTCCTTGATGGCCTCCTCGCTCTTGGCCGCCCGCTCGGCCTCGTTGCCACCCAGCCAGGGGGCGTCGCTGACCTGGATCAGCTGCGCCCAGACCTTGGCGTCCGTCTTCTTGTAGGTCAGCGTGGACAGCTTCTCCGAGGCCCGCCGCTTGGTCTTCACGCGGAAGTCGCCGACGTCGCCGTAGTCTGGATCTGGGGGCGGATCTTCGGCCTCTCCACCGCCCTCATCGACGTCGGCCTCTTCACCGCCCTCCTCTACGTCGGCCTCTCCGCCGCCGCCCTCCTCGCCGTCGGCGAGGTCGATCACCTCGGGCGCGCCGCCATCATCTCCGATGTCGCCGCCCTCGATGACAGCCTGCTCGATTGGCTCGGCGTCGGCATCTGGATCGTGCTCGAGCCACTCTTCGTCTTCGTCGAACTCGTCCTCTGGCTGCTCACCGCCCTCGGGCTCGTCGTCCTCCTCCTCCTCCTCCTCCTCCTCCTCGGGCTCCTCCTCGGGGGCGGCGGCCTTCTTCAGCGCCGCTCCTGCAGCTCCTGCCGCCGCTGGGCGCTTCAGCGAACTCATCTTGGGCGCCGCGGCGGGCCTCTTGTGCATCCCGCCGCTCCTGGAGGCCGCCGCTGGCCTGCTCGCACTCGCCGCCGACGCCCTGGGGAGCTCGAGCTTCAGCACGGGATCCTTCTCCTCGCAGCCCTCCGACTTGACCTGTTTGAGCTTCTCAGCCGAGCTCGGGGCCCCTCGCGAGCGCTTGGTGCGCCTGCGCGAGCCTTTTGGAGTGGTCAGCTTCTTCTTGGCCCCGAGCTCCGACTTCATCAGGGACTTGATGCCGAATATCACCTTCTTCTTGGGCTCGCTGGAGCGTGCTGGAGTGTCCGTCTGACCAACTAGATCGTCGCCTGCTGGAGTGTCCGTCAGACCAACTAGCTCGTCGCCTGCTGGAGTGTCCGTCAGACCAACTAGCGCATCGCCTGCTGGAGTGTCCGTCTGACCAACTATAGTGCCTGCTGGAGTGTCCGTCTGACCAACTACGCCTGCTGGAGTCTGACCAACTAGGCTCGCCCCTGCTGGAGTCTGACCAACTAGGCTCGCCCCTGCTGCATCTGTCGAGTCCTGAGCCGCGTAGTCCGCCTGCCCCCGCGCCCATCGATATGTACGCAGGTCCACGCAGACATGGTGGCGAGGAGGATGAGGAGGATGACCATGAAGAGGTGGAGGAGGCGGAGGACGCGGATCCCCAGGACGAGGAGAAAGAGAGCGTGGGAGGGAGGAGCATGACCGAGGAGTGCGAGGAGTAGTAGGAGTGCGAGGAATAGGAGGAACACGATGACGACCATGGACATTCGACGGGAGTTAAGAGGATGATGAGGAGGAGGAGGAGGGTCTGCAGGAGGCTCCGAACTCCCATAGTTTCCTCCCCATTCCCTGCCCATCCTCGCGCTTGGCTGGGGACCAACACTCCGATGATGCCTTTGCTGTTGGCGTATATGGTGCCCGCGAGCTTTCACTATCCAGGCCCCCCGCCCGACATCACGAGCTCGTATCGGCAATGAGGAAGATGCGCGAATTAGATACACATCAGAGTCTTAGAGGAATCTAGAGGGGAGGTAGGACATAGATCTATGTCCTATCTCCCCTCCAGTCCCCTCCCTTCCCGTCCCTTCCCCTCCCTTCCTTCCCCTCCCTTCCCCTCCCTTCCCCTCCCTCCCCTTCCCTTCCTTTTTCCCCTCTCCCTCCCTTTTTGTTCCTCTCTCCCTCCTTTTCCTCTCACCCTCCTTCGCTCACACATGCAGCCAACCCCGCCCCTGGGCGCCGCCTTCGCGGCCTCCAAGATCGCCGTGTAGTAATCGAGCTTCTGGTCGGCCTCATCGTCGCTGTCGTACGGCAGCTGGGCGTCCCCCTCCCCTGCCCATCCTGCGCAACAATTCGGGGGCCGCGGGCCGACGCCAAGAGGAAGGATGAGGGATGGAGAAAGGATGGAGGAAATGGGAAGTAGCGGGGAAGGCGAAACGAGCGAGGGTGCGAGACGCACGGATGGAGGGAACGGGAACTATTGGGAAAGGGAGGGGGCGGGGGTCGACGGAGGGAACGACGAACCGAGGGAGAGCGAGTGAAGGGGGAGGAGCAAGTGCAACGTGCAAGGAGGGAAGATGATGACATGAATTGAGAGCGGTGGAGATACAGAGATAGAGCGAGAGAGAGAGAGCGAGGGAGAGCGAGAGAGAGAAGAGAAGTGAGAGCGAGAGAGAGAGAGAGGGGGAGCGGCACTGCTCCCTCCCCGCCGTGTGTTTTTCTGGCGAGCGCTGGTACTTTCCGTTGTGCAGCTGCCAGTGCTTGAGGATGGTTCTGATGGCGCGGCACTGCACGAACCTGGAGGGGCAAGTTACGAGAAACAAGCATATACATATATATAGAGAGAGAGAGGGAGAGAGAGGGAGAGAGGGAGAGAGAGAGAGAGAGAGAGAGAGAGCAAGGAGTGAGAGGGCGAGGGGGAGCAGGGGAGACGGAGAGGTTACCGTGCGGGGAACGGCCCATGGAATGCCCTTCAGAGCCGTTCGCCGCCCATGGACTGCCCTTCAGGGCCGTTCGACGGCCCGGATGACTCTCTCCTGTCCTGCGCTTCCCTCCTCCTCCTCCTCTTCCTCCTCCTCCTCGTCCTCCTCTGATGCCGCTTCCCTCCACCTCTCTTGTCTTACGCTTCCCTCGTCCCTGCTGCCCCCAATACTACCCGTGGAGCCTATGTCCATCCATGATCATCTTTGATGGCTTCTTCTCCTGGCGGTCGGTGCGCTTCAAGTGCGCCAGCAGCTCATTGTACCACATATCATCCCACGCGGCCTGCTGACGGGGGACTCTTCTGAGTTCTGGATCGTTCTCGCTGGCTCAATCGATCTCTTGTCCAATGGGTCCGCCCTCGAAGAAGGAACCATCGAACAAGAGATCCATTGAGCCAACGATAACGGTTTAGAAATCAGAAGAAGAGCACATGGATATGGAGAGGCATCGAGAGAGACTGCGGTGGGTCCGAATGGGGTGTGTGACGAGAGCGGACGGGCACAGAAGTATGAAGTGAGAGCGCGAGGGGAAACATGAGAGCACGAGGGTGCCTCCACATCATCTTGAGAAAACCTCTTGCCCTCGCTCAGGGTGTTCAGCTGCGATGCGAACTCATCCCACACCTCCCAACCCCCTGACTGTTCCCACTCGTTCGCACTGTCACCATCACCGTGACCTCCCCACTATGGGGATGGGGATGGGGATGGTCGTAAGGATGACGAGGACGAAGT
The DNA here is from genome assembly GCA_963575745.1 of Prorocentrum cordatum. NCBI lineage: Eukaryota > Dinophyceae > Prorocentrales > Prorocentraceae > Prorocentrum > Prorocentrum cordatum. The sequence goes on from CAUYUJ010015361.1 coordinate 278,087, forward strand.
GGATGATGGTCAGGATGATGATGGCGATGCTGATTCGCAAGAGGGTGACGGTGCTGATGGTCATGATGGGGATGATGATGACGATGATGACGACGATGATGAGTACGGTGGTATGTCAAACAACGTCGTAATCAGCATCGCAGCCGTCAGCATCGTCGTCACGATCATCTCGATCATCATTCTGGTCGTCCTCATCATCACCATCACCCTCGAGGATCCCAAGCTCCTGACGTCTGCTTCCTGAGGCCGTCCCCATCCTGTTCCTCCTCCTCCCCCTCCTCCTCCTCCTCTGCCTACTCCTCTCCCCCCTCTGCCTATCCCTGTCCCTGTCCATCTTCCCCCCTCATCTCTCTCTTTCTCTCTCTCTCTCTCTCTCTCCCTCTCTCTCTCTTATATATATATATATATATCTGTATATATCTGCTGTCCCTTCCTCCTTCTCCCACCTCCACCACTCCCCCGTCCCCATCCTATACGTTCCCGCACCCCCTGTCCCATCCGACCACAACTTCCTGGGGTTGATGCGGCTGTTGTAGTCTGGAGTGTATTGCTTGAAGTCGGGGATGTCGCTCTGCTCGAAGCAGGGCATCGTGTCGCTCTTGCTCAGAACCTGCGGGGGGAAGGGCAGGGATACGAGTGAGGGATTGCGTGAGATATACACGCTAAAGTATGGGCGTACACAGATGTATGTATATATATATATATACATACATAGTATATGCGCGCACGTGTCACGCATACGCACTCACATATTGAGACAGTGCAGGGGGCGGGGCGAGAGAGGAAGAGATCTACATATACACACATCGGTGTATTAAACTACACCTTCGAATGAGAGTTCATAGCATTAGTTGGTACATGAGGGGGCGAGATATAGAGATCAGGCAACACCTAATCAATGATGCTGACCCTCCTCAACAATTCCTCACAATCGCCGTCGCCATCGATCGTCATCATGGGCATCATCATTATCTTCGTCGTCATCATGGTGATCGTCGTTCTCGTCATGACATCGTCCTCGTCATGATCGTCGTCATTGGTACTGTCCTCATCTTCGTCGTCCTCGTCCTCATCCTCGCCGCGCGGAGCCTGCGCGAGCGCCAGCCTCGGCACCGTCGCGCAAGCCTCGTGCTTCAGCTTCTGCGCCATCCCTGCGGGTATGGGAGGAGCGAAGCTGCGCCATCTTTGCCATCCTCCTCCTCCTCCTCATCATCATCAGCATCATCACCACCATCATCATCATCATCATCATCATCATCATCATCATCATCATCATCATCGTCAACATCACCACCATACCAGCAGCATCATCATCGTCACCGTCACCTGTCACTGCCATGCCACGGGAGGGAAGGGGAGAGAAAGGGACGGGAGAGGAGAGGAGGGCAGGAGAGAGGATGGGAGGGGAGGGGGGAGAGGAGAGGAGGGGGGGATGAGAGAGAAGGGGATCGAGAGAAACGCCCGTCACAGAAGGGGGGATCCTCGAGGTGAATCTTCATCATCCTCCTCCTGCTCCTCCTGTTCCTCTTGCCCCTCTGCTCCACAACCAAGGTTTCGGCGGAGTGCCTCCAGTCCCTCCTGTCCCCTGCTTCTCAACCAGAGTCTTCGACGGAGTGCCTGAAGTCCTCCCTTCATCCCTCCTCCTCCTCCTCTTGCTCCTCCTCCTCCTCCTCCTCCTCCTCCTTCTCCTCGTCTGGAGAAAGAGGTGGCCTGGCGCGCGGCGCCGCCGCGGCGGCGGGCAGCGCGGCGCGGCGCGCCCGCGGGGGCGCGCCGCTCGAGAAGAGGGCTGCGCGCGCGTGCAAGCAAGCACGCGCGCGCGCCTAGAGGGGAGAGGGGGGTTCAGGGGAGAGACCTCTAAGGGCAGAACGGGGATCTCGAGAAGAAGTCGGCGACGAGAGGGCCCGAGAGGGATCGAATAACTCTACCCCTCCTCCTTGTCCGTCCTCGCCCTCCACACCCGGGCTCGCTTTCCCCTCCGAACCCCGTCAGCGGCGAAGTGGCGTCACCATCGGGCGGCGACTATGGGTGACCTGCGTTGCGGCCAGCCTGGGGTCTTATAGGTATACATACATTTCTATGTCTGTATGTAAATGTTTACTGCGGATCACCAGAAACTTGTCTTGATAATTAGGCAGAATTTCAAATTTAATGTACGCTTCTATGTTGGAGCAGAAACTGAATTTCAATGTCTGCCGAAATTTCCCACTTAGTTTCTGCTTCAACATGGGCCACAGGAGCCTATGTATTCCCAAAGCAGACATTAAATCTAAAGGTGCTGCAGGATGTTCAACGCCAGTTTCTGGTGACCCGCATGCGCGGAAATTCTGGCCCCCCGCGATCGGGGATTATAGGGCTTGGGGGGGTCCCAGTCAGGGAAAGGATACATATCATACATATATATGATATGTATATATATATACATACGTACGTATACATATATATATATACACATGTATATATATATATATATGTATATATATATGTAAACATATATACACACATACATATATACATATACATATACACACAGGGGGTCTCCAAAAAGCAAACACGCAATATCCTCCGTACTCCTCCTCCCCCGAACCGCCACCCTCCCATGAGGGTACCCGTGGCAACCCCACAGGACCCGACCACGCGTTTCCCGCGACCCGGTCCCGAGCGGGACCGCCAGAGGGCCCCAAAAAAAAACGCAGGCCGTGGCGGTCCAGCGCTGGGGTGGGAAGGGTGGCCCCGCCGCCGTGCCGCTCCACGGCAGCCGTTAGGCTCGGCGGCGGGGTCCGCGGGCCAGGCGGGTTGGCACAGTGGCCATTGTATGAACCTCCCCCGCCTCCGCCGTAACCCCCAAACCAACGAATTAACATGTCATGGCGTAACATATAATAGCACACGTATACCATATTTTCATCGGCGCGATGACAACATGGCAATCATCTGCAACTCGGCTTGGGATCTCGTACAATGTCGTACATCTGGAAGAATTGGAGTCATCTTAGAAGAATTGGAGTCATCTCGGAAGAATTGGAGTCATCTCAGAAGAATTGGAGTCATCTCATAAGATCTGGAGGAATTGGAGTCATCCGACAAAATCAATATCATACGACGACCTCAATTAAATCAAGGTCGTCGGATGTCTGGGACTGCAGCCTTCGACGCGGAGGTGGCGGAGGGGCGCAAGCTGGAGGGCGCCGACATCGCCATCAGGGAGGAGTACGCCGCGAAGGTGCGGGGCTGCGAGCCTGAGGCGGGGGGCGAGCCGTTCGAGCTGTCCAAGTCGCTTCGTGCCCACATCATCGGGGACCAGTGGAAGGACGAGGAGCTCGGGGCCATCTGCATGCAGCTCCGCGCCGAGTCTGGCGCCGGCGACACCCCCGAGGCGCAGCGTCTCGGGGAAGACTTCGCGCTCGAGCAGTTCGTGACGGTGGGGCCAGGGGAGCAGCGCTGGCTGCTAGTCCTCCCTGCGTCTGGCGGACCGGGCTCGGGTATATCGTGGAGGCGCTTCATCTTGCTCCACGTCCACGCTGGCCCGTCAGGGGGTCACAAGACGGTGGTCGCCACTCGTGAGTGCGCCCGGCGGCTGGTGGTTTGTCCGGGGCTCGCGGCGGACATCGAGAAGTGGTGCGCTAGCTGCTGGGCCTGCCTCCGATTCAGGAAGCAGACTACGAAGGTGCAGGCCAGCTTCATCGTGGCACGGCACCGGCTTCCTCTTCATCATGTGGTCATCGACGTGGAGGGCCGCATCACTCCCCCCGACGTCGACGGGCACGCGTACGTGCTGACCTACATCTGCGTGGCGACGGGGGCCCCCCTGCTCGAGCCGCTCAAGCACCTGCAGCACTCCGAGGTCTGGCGCGCCTTCTTTCGGTGCGCGACTCGGGCCAAGACCTGGCCGATGCTGGTGAGTTCGGATCGTGGCAAGGAGTTCTGCAACGCTCTCATGGAGGAGCTCTGGGCACTCCTCAACTTCGCAGGCCGCTTCGGCGCGTCGTGGAGGCCCTGCGAGCAGGCGGGCGCGGAGCGGTCCCACATCGAGTGTGCGAGGGAGATCGGCATCTTCCTGCACGACGTTTTTAAGTGCGCCCCCGGCCAGTGGGCCGAGCTGCTGCCGATCGTCGAGTTCGTGTTGTGGAACTCGCCCGGCAAGTCGGCGCTGTCGCCGAGGGACCTTTGCATGGGTTGGTCGTTGGCTTCGCCGCTGGAGAGGGAGCTGCTGCCGCTGGAGCCCGCCGTTCGTGAGGCAGTCTCCGACGTCGCGGCGGCGCAGTTCGAGCAGTTCAGGCGTTTGCGGGAGGTTTATCTTCAGCATCGGGCTCGAGCCGGCCGACGCAGAGCGGAGCTGGCTAATCGCGCGAGATCGTCGAGGCGCCCGGAGGTCGGGGACATGGTTTTGTTCAAGGACCTGAAGCTCTCCAAGGCCGTGGCCGGGCACGCTCCAGGCCGCCGGCCCCTGCGCGGCCCCTTCGAGGTCCTCTCCACGAAGGGCGACGTGGCCACGTTGCGGGACCCCGAGACCCAGCAGGTGCTCAAGGACATCCACGGGGATTTCTTGGTCGGCGTCCCGGGCCTGGTTGACGACGCGGAGCGCATCGTGAAGTTGGAGGAGGACGACGGCCGTGGCAGGGCCTCTGCCGGACAGCTTCTGGCAGCGCGGCTGGCCCCTGGAGGCGGCGAGGCCGCCGAGGCGCTGGCGCCGCGCGTGAAGGCGCGGATGCGAGAGGTGAAGGTCGGGCGGCTCGTCGCCTACCAGGGCGAGGAGGCGAAGCGCTGCCGGGTGGGCAAGGTGCTGAGCCTGGCCGAGGACCTGAGCAGCGTGACGGTGCACGTGTACCAGGCGGCGGTCGACGGACGGCTGCAGGTGGTCTGGACAGCGGCGTGCGACCGCCAGGAGGGCGCGGACTTCCAGCGGCAGAGAGTCGAGACGCTGGAGGCGAAGCGGGTGCTGGGTGTCGTGGAGCTCAACAAGGGCGTGCTGAACCACTCGGCGGCGAGCAGACTGGCGCGGGCTGGCTGGCGGCTGGACGAGGGGACCGTTCGGCACGGTGCCTTGGCGGCGGCGGCAGTGGCGCTGGCCGCGCTACGGCTCTCCGACCTCCCCTCGAGCCGCGTCATCGCGCTCGTCGCAGCTTGCCGTCCGCTCGAGGAGCTCGACCTGAAGATCGGCGAGGTCCAGGCGTGGGCGCACGGCGTTCCCCTCTTCGTGGAGATCTTCGATGGGGTCGGGAGGCTTTCGCAGGCGGTCCAGAGCTTAGGCGCAGCCAACGCGGTGTGCAGCGTGGTGGCCGGCATCGACCTCAAGCGCAGGACGTACGGGCAGTACTGGGACCTCAGCAGGGCTAAGGACCGTGCCCGGCTTCGCTACCTGCTCTTCGAGGTGCTGAGGCCGGCAGGAGCCCACTGGGCGCTCCCCTGTGCGAAGTGGAGCAGCCTCGGTGGCCACCAGCCCGACGCCAACGCGCACGCGCTGGCCTCCTTCACCATGGACGGCCTCGAGCACCTCGACGGCGCGGGCTGCCTGGCCTCCTTCGAAGTCCCTCGAGCGCACGCGCTGGTGGCAAGCGTGGAGTGGCGGCAGCGGTTCGGGTCAGCCGAGGCGCCGCGCGGGCGCTGGCGATACGTGCTCCCCGACGGCTGCATGTTCCACTGCAGGAGCCCGGACGAGGAGCCCCTGGCCATGCAGAAGCCGTACGTCATCGTGGGCAACTTCCCGCTGGACTTGCTGGACGTCCAGTGCCGCCGTGGAGCGCTGCGGCCGCTAGGGCGCGGTCTCGAAGGCGTCGAGGTCGCCTCCGCGGAGCTGGGCGGCGACGCCGGGAGCTCCATGATCGGAGCCGCGCGGGCGCTGGAGGGGCCTCGCATGCCCTGCGAGCCTGGACGCGCGGCCGCTCCGGCCGCTGGGGTGACGAGGTCGGTGGACAAGCTGAGCGACGCCGAGATGGCGGAGAAGAAGGCGCGGCGGGAGCCGGCGGCGGCGGCGGCGAAGAAGAAGTGGGCCGAGCTGGCCAAGAAGGGCGACTGGGACCAGGTGCGGATGCCCGGCAAGTGCTTCAGGTTTGCCGAGGTGAAGGTTTCGCCGAGGCGCTCTGCGGAGTACAAGGCCAAGGTTCTGGAGGCTGTCGGGCTCGTCGGCGAGTGCGCGGGCTACAAGCACCTGGGCAGCCAGGAGCTGGAGGCGCTGAAGGAGATGATCAGCCTGAAGGCCGAGGCGTTCTGGGTGAAGGGCACCGCGCGGACGGTCATGCGCGGCTTCAAGCACGACGTGGTGACGACCGGCTTGCCTGTGCGTGGGCCGCCGATCCGCTTAAGGGCCCGGAGGCTTCCATCGTCCGCGAGGAGCTCGAGGCGGGCGTGGAGCAAGGGCTGTACTCCAGGGGGACCTCGCCCTGGGGCAGCTGGGCCTTTCCGACCAAGGAGCACGCGAGCGGCCGGAGGCGTCGGACCGTCGTGGACTACCGCATGGTCAACCGCAGGATGGTGATGTTCGTGTACTACATCCGCCGGTGCCGAGACGTCAAGGGCGAGCTGGTGGGCTGCGCCTTCATCTCTGGCATGGACGGCGCTCGCGGCTTCAACCTCCTGGTCAACACTGAGCACGCGAAGGAGGTCCTGGCTGTGCTGGCGGACTGCGGCTGCTACCTCCCCGAGGTGCTGCAGCTGGGGCCAGCGACGGGGCCCTTCGACTTCCAGTTCTGCACCGGCGAGCTGTTCACTGGCACCGGCCGCGGACGCTACGGATCGGTTTGGAAGAACTACATCGACGACTTCTGGGTCAGGACGGGGCAGTGGCTGAACGGTCGCGCCTACACCGACCGAGAGTGCGAGGAGATGCTGGCGGCGGCATCCCCCCCCCCGGCTGCCTCTCGCCCACTGGGCGACTCGCTGGCAGCAGCCGGGTTCGCGGGGGCCCGCAAGGCCAGCCAGAGCTACGACCACGCCAAGGGCGTGCTCGTGGGGCTGTGCGTGGCGCAGTCGGCCACGGGGGCGGCGGCTATGGAGGGCGGCGGCGTTGCCTTGGCGAACGGCCTCCGCATGCTGGTGGTGGCTGCCGCGGTGCGCACGGCGTCCTTGGTGGATGAAGGGCTGCGCGCGGGCGTGCAGCTGACGCAGGACATCTTCGAGGCGGCCGGCGACCTGGTCCAGAGCGTCTCCTGGGACCTCAGCGGCCTCATCCACGAGGTGTGCGAGGGGGCGGTCCTGGTGGTGCGCGTCCTGGTCGTCGTGCAGTGCTGCTACGCTCTCTACTGCCTGCGCTCGTGGGTGGCTTGCCGCTCGCAGCGGGCGGCGCTGGAGCGCGCCGCCACCGCCGGCGAGGCGGCTCAGCGCGGACTCACGTCCAGCGCGCGAGCCTGCGAGGCCGGCGACGGGCCCGCCTTCGGCCGCGAGCCGATGGCCAGGGCGGCAGCCGCTGGGAGGAGCCCGAGCGGGGCCCTCTCTTCAGCAGATGGCGCCGCCAGCCCTGTGGTGGCGCTGTGGCGCGAGGCGGAGTTCGAGACGCCCCTGCTCGGAGCGGCGGCACGCCCCCGAGCGGAGGTCCTCCAGATCCAGCGGAGCGCAGCTGTGGCGCTGCGGGACCTGGAGCACTCGGACCGCCAGCGCGCCGCGCGCGCGCGCGCGACCTGGCCGCTTGCGGTGCGGTGGTGTCCGCAGGGCTGGTGGAGGCTGCGCGCAGCTCAGCGGTGAAGGACGCGGGCGACCTGTGCGAGTTCGAGGTTGAGGTGGCCGGCAGCCGCGGCGTGCGGTATGATGTGCGGCTTCGCGCTGGACGCTTGGCCGCCGCGTTGCTCCCCGCATCGTGCACTTGCGCGGACTTCGTCGGCGGCGTTGGCAGCCCCTGCAAGCACATCGGGGCGGCCTGGTGCTGCGCGGTGGACGGCAACTTCAGCGAGCTGGTGGAGCTGGCGCTCGCGGCTGGCCGCAAGGAGGGAGCTGCCGCTGGACCTCAGCGACGCGCAGCCCTGGCGCCGAGCGACTCCCTTGGCCTCGCGGGGGCCGTGCGGGAGCTCCGCGACTCGGAGGCCGAGGTCGTGCGCCTGCGCGAGGAGGTCCAGCAGCTGAAGGCGCAGCTGGGGGCGACCTCCAGGCGCGGAGCCGTGACCGAGTTCCTCTCGGCGTCGGAGACGCTGGCGGCTTGGGCGCGGGCTTGCGGTGAGGCCGAGAGCTATGTGTACGTGGCGTGCTTCACCTTCGACCAGCCGGGCGTGGTGAACTACCTGGAGGCGGCTCGAGCTCGAGGCCCCACAGTCCGTTTGGTGTTCAGCGGCCGTGACAAGGCCTTGACCAACAACCAGGGGCCGCGCCTGCAGCGGCTCCGAGCCTGTGGGTGCGAGGTGCGCGCTCACGAGGGCTCGCGGCTGCACGCCGAGGTGATGATGACAGAGCGCGAGATTGTGCTGGGCAGCTGCAACTTCACGACTGCCAGCTTGGGCAACGTGGAGCGCGGGGCCAGCCTGCAGGAGCTGTCCGAGGAGACGGTGCTCGAGCAGAAGGAGTGGTTCGAGCAGCTGTTCGAGGCGGCGGCGCCCTTCAAGGACGGGATCGGCGAGGTGGTGCCTCCGTCGCCGGCCCGGTGAGGGCGCCGCGGGGCGCTGGAGGCCGGCTGGGCGCGAGGCCTAGCGGCCGTGGCGCTGAGGCGCGAGGCGCTGGAGGCCACCTGGGCGAGAGGCCTAGCGGCCGTGGCGCCGAGGCGTGATGCGCTGGAGGCCCGCCGGGCGAGAGGCCTAGCGGCCGCGGCGCGAGGCGCTGGAGGCCATCTGGGCGAGAGGCCCAGCGGCCGTGGCGCCGAGATGGCAGGAGCGCGGCATTTTGCTGCGCCGTCGACGCCCGGCAGCGCCGGGAGCTACGAGCGACTGCATGGCGCCGAGTTCGGCGACTTCAAGGAATTCATCGACTTCAATTTTGTGGAGCGGCACGTCGCGGAGGACGTGCCGGGGCGCCTGTGCCGCGGAGTGGTGCCCTGCTCGAGGAGAGGGGCACGTGAGGAGCGGCATGGGCGCACAGGCGGCGGAGTGCGGGCCGGCGACGACGGCCCCGGTGGCGACGGCTGCTTGCCCCGCGCTGCCGCGTGGCTCAAGGAGAAAGGCCCCCCTCCTCCCTCTCCTCAGAGGCGCGGGGGAGGCGCGGGGGGCCCGCCCGGGGTCCGAGGGCCCGCGAGGGCCCATAGGGCCCGAGGGCGGCACCAGGAGGCCGCTCTCGAGGCCCTGAGGGGCCGAGGCTCCAGGTGAGCCTCATACTGCTACTGCTACTACTACTACTACTACTACTACTACTACTACTACTACTACTACTACTACTACTACTACTACTACTACTACTACTACTACTACTACTACTACTACTACTACTACTACTACTACTACTACTACTACTACTACTACTACTACTACTACTACTACTACTACTACTACTACTACTACTACTACTACTACTACTAGTACTACTACTACTACTACTACTACTACTACTACTACGACTGCTACGACTACAAGTCGTGCACAAGCTGTCCTTTTGTGGTCTTTGTCGTATTTGTCGGTCAGTCTGGGAGCGTGCGGCACAGCGTTGCGCGCCGCGGACAGTTGCCCGCGTTTGCGCCCTCGTGTTCCCTCCCCTTCTCCCTCCTCCTTCTCCTACTCATCCTCGTCCTCGTCCGCGTCCTTCTTATGATAACGCTGTGCGATTTTGCTTTAGAATCCAAGGCTCCTCGCGCGGGCTCGCCTGTTGAGATTGGTCTTCGCTAGGCTCCTGGTTTGCTCTGTGCGCCTCGTGGGTGCCATGTGTCGCAGGGGAGCGCGGTTGTCCTGGGACGATTCTGACAGTGATGGTGATGGTCATGGTGATGGTGGTGGCGATGATGTTGTTGATGACGTTGATGCTGGTGATGCTGATGATGCTGATGGTGGTGGATGTGGTGGTGGTGAGACGATGGTGGCGTTGATGGTGATGATCCTGGTGATGCTGCTGCTGTTGATGAGGTTGGAGATGATCCCGAAGACGACGACGAGGTTGTTGCCCATCATCATGGCGAGTCAATTGATGTTGATGATGATGACGATGATGATGAGGACGATAACGATGCTGATGCTGATGACGATGCTGATGATGCTGCTGCTGACGACGATGATGCTGACGACGATGATAACTTTGATGGCGACTGTAATCTTGATAATGCATGTAATGGCGATGTCGTTTATTCTGCTGATAGTTCTGCTCCTGATGACGATGATTAGGATGATTTTGGTACTGAGGATAATGGTGATGATTCATGAGGGGGTGGCGGTGACGGTGATTGTGATGATTCTTGTGGTGGTAGTGGTGATGACGAGGCGGAAGATGACGAGCATGACGAGCATGACGAGACAGGGAGGGGGAGGAGGGGGAGCAGGGGGAGGAGGGGGAGGAGGATCATTCCCCCTCAGGTGTTCTTCGGGGCCGCCCTCACCGCGGTTCTGGGGCCGCACAAGGAACGGGCCCCGCGCCGATCGCCTTATCAGGAGGAGGAGGAGGAGGAGGAGAGGGAGAAGGAGGAGGAGGATGAGGAAGAACAGGGCAGGAGCAGGAGGACGAGGAGGAGTGGGCTCCTCTTCCTTTCTTCCTCCTCCTCCTCCTCCTTCTCCTCCTCTTCGTCGTCGTCGTCGTCGTCCTCCTCCTCCTCCTCCTCCTCCTCTCCATTAGAGGAGGAGCATTATTTTCAAGAAGGCAATGGCGCAGAAGATCGTGCTACGAAGTCTGGCCTGTCCGCTTACCGCGAAGGCTCTGCGGCGGAGCCGCCTGGGACCTGACCCGAACCGAGTCCTGTCCAAACTTCCGAAGTGTGGCCAGTCCTGGCGGCGAGGGCGCGGCGTACAGTCAAAACGCCGCAGCGTAGAAGAACCTTGATCTTCGATCCTCGGTCGACGACCTCTGGGGGTCTCTTAGAGGTCCTCCGGAAGCCTTGAGAAGCCTCCGAAGGCCCGCTCAGGCCCGACGATGATCCTTGAACCTCGCCCCTTGGGGTCCACCCTGGTCAGTTTTTCGAGCCGCGCCCCCCCGTGGGGGCGAGAGCATCCAGAAACGGGCAGAAGCCTCCGAAGTGAGGACGTCGCTGTCGTGGCCGTCGCCGCCGCCGTCGTTTTCGTCGTTGTCGTCGCCGTCGCAGCCGCTATCGCCGTCGTCGCCGTCGCCGTCGCCGCCGCCGTCGCCGTCGCCGCGGCCGTCGTCGCCGCCGTCGCCGTCGTCGTCGTCTCGTCGTCGTCGTCGTCGTCGTCGTCGTCGTCGTCGTGTCGCCGCCGTCGTTGTCGTTGCCGTCGTCGTCGCCGTCGTCGTCGATGTCTTCGTTCTCGTCGTCATCGATGCCTTTCGAGTTCCGAGGGAGGGCCGGGGAGGGCGTCCCCCCCCGCCCCCCTTGGCGCGAGCGGGGTGGAGAGGCGTGGGCGGCCAGGGATCACCTCGCCGCCGCGCCGCGGCGGCCCGAGGAGGAGCGCGTGCACCTGGACGTGCTGAAGGGCAGGCCGCCAGATGCTCTCGCCGGCGGCGCGTCGACGGGGGGCCGCCGTGGCGTTGTCGGTCGGAGGTTGCCTCGATCGGGGGCGACGAGGGGGGGGGGGGCGAAGAGCTCAGGGGAGAACGATACATGTATCCAGGGGCGCCGCTGGTCCATGCCTTCGGCGAGGCTCACGGGCGAATGCGTGTCATGCCCGCCCCTGGGCTGTTTGCCCTTATCGTCGCCCCCGACGTGAGCAGGACCGAGGATCAGAGATCGCCTTCCTCTGCAGGACCACCAAAACAGGGACGTCAGAGTGGTCAGACGCTTCGCCGATGAAGCCGACGAAGACGTGCAAGATCCAACCGTTCGATGATGTCCACAGTTTTGGCTTGCTTGACCGAACATATTGGGTGCGCCCTTGGCATACACTTGGGGTGTTTTGGTTGCGCCCCTTGAGATCCGTTTGGGGTGTTCTACAGACCTGACCCCCCAGCCCTACTCAATGGAAGCCCCACCCTGCCAGGGCGATAACT
>CAUYUJ010015361.1:295071-320071 GCA_963575745.1 Prorocentrum cordatum
GAAGAAGCCTCTTCCTCGCGAGAATCAAGAGAACAGGTGGCAGTTCGGCGCAACAGAGCCGACGCGAACAAGGATTTGCAAGCCTACAAGGTGAACGCCTCGTCCAGTTCTGAGTGCCGAAGTGCTGATGTTGGCCCGGTGCGGCGGAGTCGGCTGGGCTCTCTGAAGCTCCCCCCCCGCGTGTTGCTGCGCTACTTTCGCCGCTCCTTCGCTCTACCTTGCAGCGGTGGCGAACTGAAACCATTTGGGGAGAGCTGATTGCGCGAGCTCTGTCGGCCGCCCTGGCTGAAGCTCGGTCGGCGGGCCGCGCGCGTTGGCCGACAGAGTGGGCAGCCTGCGCGCCTCGACTGCTCTGATCCGCCGCCTCTTGAGAGCTCCAGCCCTGCCGGCGGCAGTGCGTGCCATAATTGCAGCTGAATATGGCGGGTGGGGTGGGGGGGGGGCGGAGACATACAGGCTGAAAAAGGGGCCCGCGCAGATGCAGCAGCAGCCGAATGGCTGACCGAGGCCCGCGCAGATGCAGCAGCAACCGAGTGGCCCTCTGCATCTCGATTGTCTGAAGCCTCCTGGACTGGCAGCGTCGCTGACTTGGCGCGCGCGACTGCTGACTGCTGCCCGACTCTGTCATAGCCGTGTCCACGAGGGGCGCCTCGGCATCCATGGGTGCCGATGGCGCAGAAAACTGAGAAGCTTACCGCGCTGTTCTAAGTCGCCTGATCGGTCAAATTCAAGAGGTGGGAGAATGGTGTCGATCATGGCTTGGCCCAGGGCAGCGCGCCAGGCTGGCGGGTGCACTTTCTTTTTTGCGTTGCGGAAGGGGCCGTCCGCAGTCTTTCCGAGAAGCGTTGCGTGGCTTTTGGGGCCGTGGCTACGTGTCCCCCCCGAGTGTCGCCGTCAAAATTGGAGCCAGAGCGTGCAATCTAATGCCCCCCCCCCCCCCCCCCCCCCCCCCGACAGCCGCAACTCGTCCGGCTCTTATGCTGCCGGGCCAAGCCTCTACAGCGGGCCGCTCGCTAGGGCCCCCGACTTCCATGTCTGCTGGAACATCGACGGAGTGCGCTGTTGCTTCAGCGGGGGGCGGGGCGAGCTCTAGGCGAGTTTCTGCGTCGCGCTGGGTGCCTCTTGCTCGGCGCTGGCCGCCAAAAAGATGAGCCGCGAAATATGTTGTGCAATTGGGTCCGCGCGGGGCCCTCCGCGATGACGCGTTTATATTTCTCGCGACCAAGCGACCAAACTGATCGCGATGTGTTCGCCGATGTTGGCGCCGCGGGCTCGGGCGCAAGTTGATCTAGGAGCTTTCTTGGCCGTCCTGTGACTCGGGGGGAAATATTCTGGGCGCGCGCGTGGGCCTGGCCCCAATCGCGCGTCTCCTGACTCATCCGAGCTGCTAGATGAACGGGGCCAGCCGCCGTTCGAGGCAGGGCCGTGGCGCGAGACTCTGAGTGGATCATCTTGTGAGCTCGTTGGCCATGGCGTTTCGGGTTTTATCCTGTGCCGCCAGGGCGCGGATCTCCTGGCGCCGCAGATGCGGCGCGTGATTCGCGCGCGAGATTAGGCGCGCATGTCTCCAGGTTGGCGCGTGCCTAACCGGCGTGTCCTTATTCGAAGACTCAGAGACGCTGCGCGCCCGTTGGCAGAGACGGACCTTCTCGCAGTGCCTGACAGGGTGACATGAACGGCTCTGACGTGAGCGTCCAAGGACCGCGCGGCGCTGGTCTTGAGGTAGCAAGAGTGGTATCTGGCGCACTCTTGCCGCGGGGCAGTCGGCGCGCCCCGCAGCCTCCCCCCTCGCCTGAGAGTGCTATCAGACGTCGTTCCCTCCCGCGTCGCAGCGCCTGGGTCTCGGTGGGTCTTATGCACCGCGGTCTCGGTGGCCTGCTGAATGTCGATTATCCGGGGGGAAGGGAACGCACGGGCGCAATTCATCGTCGATTTCCAGGAAAATATGGGAAAACCCGGGAAGTGGGGGGAAGGCGAAAACCGAGAAAATATGGGAAACGATTTGGGAATATTGTCATTTGTGTCTTTATCTGCGTGTCCCTGGGCCCCATTCAGATGAACTGGGCACCCCGGGATGTTCTGGCCTCGGTGACTCAGGCCCCTGGATGCTAAAGACGCCAGGGGCGTGCGTTGGAGAGCGAGGCGGCAAAACCTCATCCAGGCGAAGTCGCCCAGGATTCCGCGTGCCCAGGATTTGCGTTTACCCCTGTCGTGAACCTGCTGTGTTCACAGAGCAAGTGCGCTAGGAACGGCCCAGGGGCCGCTGCAATCATTTGCGAAAACAAGTCGGAGCCTGGCAGCGCGTGGAATCGCGGCGATGCTCGACCTGTGCGCAGCAGCCATGATATGTTCATCTGACGGCCCACCTGCTTCAAGCTGGGGGGCGGCGGGCGCGTCGGTCTCTCCCAACATTACGCGCGCGCCAAAACTTCCCTGCGTAGGTCACGCCAAGTGCTGGCGCCGTGCAGCGCAGAACCTGGCGCGAGCGAATCTGTGGCAATGGTCTTCGGGATGGAGGAGGCGTTGGTGGCCCTTCTTGAAGGCCTTGCTTCCCTCGGAAAACTGAACCTTGGAATCGGCTTTTCGATGGGCCAGCTCGTGGCCCAACAAAGCCCTGTCAGTCACCGCGGCGCCCAGGTGCACAGTTGATCTAACCGCTGAAACCTTCCCCCCTCTGCGCAGCAACGAACGCGCTGGCGACCATGCATCCGAGTTGTGGAACGTATGCCTTTGAAAGTTGGCGGGCCCGGGGCCGGCGACGTGCAACATTAACTCGATTTTGATTGCCTTGGGGCGTTGGGCCATGCCGCCGGCCGCGTAAGACATTGACGCAATGCGACAGAAGACCGCCAGGTGTTCCTCGACCGCGCTACGTAGCGCCAGCGTCGCAAAGCATGAATCACCTGCGTATGCTAGGCCTGGAAACGCGACTTCCTGTCCTGCAATGGCGGATGGCCGAAATGTTGTTGGCGGATGGCGAAGCGTGCGGAATGGGGGGGCCCGGCTCCAGAAGCTCCCTGGCGACCGTGTCATTGAACTCGGCAACGCCTCGCAGAAGTGCAGCATCCCCAAATGGGGTCCGAGGACTTGTTCCCGTGGACGTAACCGCAATCCTTGACGCTCCAGGGAACCACCCCAACCGATATGCCTCCTTTACCGTTGCCTTGCAGCGATCATCCACATCCTGTCCGTGTAAGGAAGGGGGCCCCTGCGAGCGGTGGGCATGGATGGGGGGGGGGGGCGCGACTCTGGCAAGCCAGCTTGCTGGGGCAGCGTCTGGCGCGAGCGTGGGGGCTCGCCGTCCTAAGAGCCAACTCTCGCATGGCCATGTAGAAGCATTCGTCGCGTCAACCAGCAGAAAACGTAGGCAGAGGCCTGCTCCTTGCGTCTCCCCAGCATCCTTTTTTGCCGAGGTTTCCAGCTGTGCGCCCATGCCTGGCGCCTCTGCACATCGATGGGGGCCCACTCCAGACTGCGTCGCCGGTGTAAATTTCTTGCGCGGGCAAGGGTGGCATTTCTTTCCAATGTAAGACGCCGCCAGAGGGGGCTTGCATGCATTAGTGGCACAAATGTTGCCGCGAGTCATGGGCATGCTGGGTAAGTCGCCCCCCTTCCAGCGGGGCGGCCGCGAAGTCGCCGTGGAGGTCATGGCGACCGGCGGGGCGTGTGCGAGAGCCGACAAATCGGGGCATGTGTGCGCGAATTTGCCATGTGGGTCATCGGCGCATTCCGCGCTGGTATCTTGCTTGGTAGGCGCGTTGCCAGGGGCGCGATCAACGCTCTCAGCGTGCTCGTGCCTGTCTCGACATGAATTCCCGGATGTCGCCGGTTCCAATTTGGCGGCCATCTCTTGCGCAGCAAAGACTTCTGGCCAGAACTCGCTCCTTTCGTTGACTGACGGAGCGAGCGACCCATCGGGCCCCTGGGCGGCAGGGTGGACTTTATACTTTAGCTCGTCGATGTTTCTTGGCCGCAGCGCCCGACAGTTTCGCAGTAAAAGCGCGCCCGCGCTGTCTGGCCGACCGGGGGTCCTCGATTTACCGGGCGAGCTCGTTAGGAGCTAAGTCGACATTTTCCCGATACTTCATTTAACAGCCTTGTTGAGGGGCCCCAAGAGAGCGCGGTGCAGGGCCTGTTCCCAAGTGCGTGGCATGCGACGCAATGCCGCCAGACCAGTCCAGGACTTCGGGTTCGCGAGGTCCTTGGCTGCGCCGGGACTGTCAATGCGCGGCCGTGCCATCTGGCGCGTGCTAGGAAAGTCGCCGAGCAGGCGCTGCAAGCTTTCTCTAGCAGGCAGCAGCTGCCAATGCTGACCAGGAATCGGATCGCCGTCAAAACAGCTAGCGTCAAATCGCGCAGGTCGTCTGCCGAGCTTTGGACGCGGCGCCTTGCCGAAGCTCTGCAACAGCTCCGCGGATCTGTCGCAGTGGTCGGAGATGCCCGCAGGCTGCATGTAGAGCACTTTGCGTGCCATCTGACACAGCGCTCTTCGGGGCCTGAGTCGTGTCGAAGCACGTCGCCACGCCCCGTCGCGCGTGCGTTGGGGCCAAAGAGCTATGCGTGGAAGGCGGCGCGCTCCAGGCTGTGCGTGGGCGCGCCATCGTGTGGGTCTTGCCTATTGCGGCCCTCGGGGTCCGTGGTCAGCATGCAATCGAATTCGGGCTTCTCGTTGCGTGCAGTTCTGCTTGCTCGAACATCTGGGGCAGGGCTGCTGGCGTTCAGCCGTGCCGGCAGATGGTCGGGCTTTGCGACTGCCCAAAGTCAAGCTGATCTGTTCGTCCAAATGCACGCGGCAGCGACCGAGTACGTTCGCCGACCAAGTCGATGCGTCTGCCCGGAGAAGACGCCCCTGGAGGGGCTTATGCGTCTGTAATCAGCCGACGGCCCGAGGGGCGTGGGTGGCAAGCATCGTCGAACATCCCGTAGTAAATTATGAAAACATGTTCCGCGCGAGGTATCAATCTCAACAGCTTTATTTCCAATCGAGGACTAGACCGCGGTGCATGCCGTGGCGTTGGCATCGATGGGCAACGAGAGGAAATCAGCTTTACCTGCAGCGCGTAGCAGAGAACAAATGGCGGTCTCCCACCAGCGTCGAACGAACATCACATTGTGACATGATTGCGGCGTGTGTCCCACGCCGAAGGTCGCGCTGATAGACGTCGCAGTCAAAATGACTATGAGCATCGTCGGATTCGCTTCAGACGCAGTGAGCCTCTGGCTAGACATAGCCGAATCTGATCTCCCAGGAATCGCTGATACCCTGATTTCAGCCAGAGCGAGCATCATGACGTGGCCCATGTAGAACCAGTTGCGAGCCGATATTGGCCCAACTAGGGAAAAGCGTGCGAGACTCCGCAGTGCCCGCCGTCGAAAGCACCTGGAGACCCGTGACAGAAGCTCCCGCCAATTTCTCGTTTCTGGAGGTGCGCGCGAGGGCATGGGCAGCGGCGAAAGCCGTGCGAGACGTAACATGAGGCGCTCTGTCGACTGTGGGCGCAACGCGTCCCAGCTGAAACAGATCTGGCAATGCGCGGGCAGACGCGAGAATGGGCAGGCAAAGATATTGAAACCCAGCATCCCGCTTAAGTAGCTGATTTTTTTTTTAGCTGCGTGTGTTGTGCTCTGAGGTCTTCGGGAAGCAACTGAAGCTGAGCCCGCTTGGCAGTCGCCAGGTCCTCATCTAGGGGTCTCCGGGGGCATCCTCCGGGGCCTTTGATATTGCCGAACCCCGCTAATGCAGCAAATCTACCAGCCATCGCGTTGAGCGGGTGCTAGCATGAGCATGCACATGTGCAGCGCGTGCCGTATGCGCGCAAACCATGTGTGACTCAGGGGCCGTAAACACTCAGATAAGTCTCGAAGCGGAGGCATGTTCCCCTGCCGCAGATCGACGTTCATCACCATGAGATCTTCATAGTGAGCATGAAACAGTACCTTCGAGAATGGAAACTGCGCTGCCCAAGACATAGCTCACAACAGGGCGGGGGATTCCGCGACAAGGCTACGCTGGGCATGGAACGCTGCCAGCGTGTCTCGCGAACATGAGCTTCTCATACCCATCCAATAACGATAGGCATTCTTGTGCGTGACAGCCAAGGCACAAGCACGCACGAGCAGGAAACACTTCCAATGCCCCTCCACAACGGTCCGTGTAGCAAGTCTCTTTACCTCCTCCAAGCTAATTGCCCAAGGGAATCAACTGGGAGTTCCACAGCGCAAGCAGATTGTTGGCAGTGTGAAGCAGTGGCACGGAGTCCGTCCTGACAGCGCCTGGAAAAGTTGATGGGTCCGATCGTCAGGCTGGCCGGTCGGAGTGGAGGTTCTGGTTGCCCCTCCCGGTTCTTTTGATCCCGACGTTTTTCCTCGTCGAGATCGTCGTCGGATTTGGGCCCAGCGCGTGGCTCGGTCGCAGGGTCGGCTGCTTCCATCCTCCCACGGCCGTCTCGACCGCGCTTGCGATGTCGGCAGCCGGAAGAACGATCCTGCATCGCCGCGGGCCTCTGAACCGGTGGCAATACGGGAGGAAGCTCGCTGGGGTCGGGTGTGCCTGAGGCCCTTGCTGAGGTGGCTGTTGTGCCTGACCAAGCTGCGGCTCTGGAGGTTGACCATGGGCAGCCGCAGCAGAGCTGATGGTTGCAGCACTTGTCGTGGACAAGCTGCCACTGCCGTCGCAAGTTCATCGTGCTCTCCTTATATGATACGACCTGCTGCGAATAAGGTTGAAGAGCTTTTGTCAACGCAGCCAGCGATCTCTGCATGGCGGCCATATATGGAAAACCCCGCTGTTGTATGTGATGCTGCAGAGGCTGTGCCCCTGAAGCGGCAGGGTTTTTCCACCGTTTTCGACAAAATGTTTGTTGAACATGTAAACGAACGGCAAAAAAAACGGCGACCAGGAACGGCAAACAAACGGCTCCAGGATTGGAGCTGGAACCAGAAACGGTGGAACAACAGCGACGGAATCGGTACAACAACGGCGTCGGGACCGGCAGCACAAACGGCAAAACGGAACCGGTAGAAAAACAGCCTGTCTTCCAAGGCCCACTTAAGCTTTTGACCAAATCAACCGGGAGCGGCTTTTTCGGTGCGTCATCGGACTCTGGAGCCTTCTTGTCGTCGTCGGCCTGCGTATTTTCCAGAGGAGTTGCGGAACGTGTTTCGTCGAGCGCCACCCGATGACGCTCAACCCAGTCGGAGTGGTCAGGTGGGCCTGCTCCTCCAGTCGAACAAGACGATTCCGCTGTATCTTCGATCGGTGAGAACTGGTCCTGCCTGTTGACGGCCGTGTTCACCGCATTGTTTTGACAACTGAGCTGTGGATCGTACGGCCGGCGAAGATGGATGGCTGTGAGTACTGGTGAGTACCATGATCTCTTTCCGTGATTCATCTCGCTTGCTTTCTCTCTCCAGCGAATGGTTCCCGCCAGTACATGTAGCTGACTGCGACAATCTGCTACGACATCCTTTCCCAATGCTGCCATGACGTCGCTGTCGAGCTCTTCTTGGATGTGTGGGTGACAGCGCGCATTTGACATCAGCGTAGGAATGATGCTGAAGCTTTGGGAATGACTGTTTACAATGCCTTCGTGTTCCGCGCCGTCCGCGAACATGACAGACGGTGAGCGCTCTCTCGGTCTCAGGTCTTCTTGGCTTTCTTACTGGTACTGCATGCGCGGCGCCAGCCGAGGCAGGCCTTGGTGGTGGAGATACACGAGTGAGGTCTGGAGCAACAGCAGCATCGGTACGGCCTCTGCCCTTGCTCTTGCCCCGTCCTCCCTTGCGTTTGCCGTTTCCTCGGCCGCCCTGATCGCCAGCATCATTGCCTGAATTCGCTTCCAATTTCGTAGCATCGCAGACATACGGCACGTCGTACACTAGGAAGTTGGTCGTCGCACGTGAAGTACATAACCAAGACTGCGACATATCTGCTGAGTGGTGAGCTGCTAACCGACGTCCTTCTTGGATGACGTCCGCTGTGGACAGCCGTGTTAGGATTCTAACCGTAACCCGAGCTGCCCGAACACGTTGATGCCAGGCTGGCATTGACTCAACTCGCTGCCTTTTCGTAATTATGTATCTGCTGCTGGAAACCACGGAAATTCGGGAAGTACCGTAGACCACTCTGTGTGTCGCTGCCTGCTTCGACCAATGTAAGTCAGAGCGCTGGCCCTGGACAGAAGTACAGCACCCGAAAGCTGAGCGAAAGGGGCTCGCGCCCCCCGCCTCGTCGCTACGAGGGCCAGCCCAGACGGGAATTCGAGGGCGCCCCTGGCATCCGCTGCCTGGAGCCTAGGCGGAGGGGAATGAGGCGGAGCATAGGAGGAGGTGGAGGAGGCGGAGGAGGAGGAGGAGGCGGAGGAGGAGGAGGAGGCGGAGGAGGCGGAGGAGGAGGAGGAGGAGGAGGAGAAGGAGGAGGAGCTGAAGGAGGAGGACTAGGAGGAAGAGGAGCAGGAGCACCGAATAATAAACCCAGTATGCAACAACGATGCTGCAATCCACGCTCCCGTCCCATGTTCCCTGCTCAGAAGACGTCACGGTCACATTTTTCCACTGCGCGGAGCGCCTTCCCCCCTCCTTGAAAGACTGGGCCCCGCGGGCCTGCAGTGCAGGACTTCAAGAGGAGGCTCTCGCCTCGCAGCCGTGCGCGCTCGTCGTCAGCGCTTCCAGCGGTTTCATGGCCGGTGGGCGGCGGGCTTTCTGGCAGGGTCGCCTGGGCGCCGCGCACATTTGTCTCGACCATTTCCGGCAGCTGCGCAGAGGCAGGCCGGACGGCTTCCGACATTTGTTGGGCTGTCGTCGGAGGTTTCACCGACGTGCGCCACCAGACTTCAGTCGGGCAAGTCCCTCTACAGGAGAAATATTCAAAAATAGTTAAAACATAGTCTGGGGACGATTTTTTGAGCATTTTGTTACTACTTTGGGGTATTTTTTGATTTTTTGAAATCGGCCTGTAGGGGGACATGCCCGACCTAATTCCAGACGTGCACCCGTTGGTCGTTGAAACTCTTATTTTGTTTCGGCTTCCCAGAGCCCAGCCTGCTTCAGCCGCCTTCCTGCTTCGAGAGTCGAGTGGTCACCCCTCTTCCCTCCTCTTCCCTCCTCTTCAGGGGGCGGGCGCAAACCCAATCTGCTTCCAACGCCTTACCACTTCATGTTTCGGCCTGCTTCTTCCGACCGCAGGGTACCACTGTGCGGCAGCTGCGCGCGGAAGCAGGTCGATTCCTTTTCAAAGAGAGGGTTGCCATTTGGCACTTCCTTGAACTTTACGACCTCGCCTCGCCGCATTCATTGCAGTCGGAACGAGGTATAAGATCGAGATCGGTTCTGGGAGGGTCCCCTGCTACTCTTCGTGTTTGTTGGATGTTCTCGTGCATCCTGGGGGGAGGGTGCCCTCGAATGCCCTTCAGCTTGGCCGGCGGAGAGTCTCATGTTCTTGAGGGATGTTCTTCTGTCTTGGGTCCGACTGTGCCACTGTGCGGCAGCAGCGCGTACGGTAGGTTTGCGTCGTGTCGACCAGCGGCGACCCCAGCGCGGGCGTTCAAGGTTGAACGCCGCCGGCGACTCAGAATCGATCGATGTTGAACGATCGGACGTTGCGGCAGCGGCCGATCGTTCAAGGTTGAACGATCCCTGCGGTGTCAAAAACCAACGCTGGGGTCGGCACGACACGAACCTGCCGTACGCAGGTCGATCCCCTTTCAAAGAGGGGGCTGTCGTCTGGCCCTTCCTTAAGAACGTGATGACCTCGCCTCGCCGCATTCACTATATGGGGCGAAGGACGATTGGCGATCTTTGAACAGCGAAGCTTCCGCCTGCACGTTGGCTACAAGTGCACGGGAAGCGGACGTCCGAGCGATGGCCAGGAATTGCGGCCCGATGGGACGATCGCCTTTCAGGGGGGTGGGTGGCGCAGTTCGGAAGCCGGGCAAGGGCTGCTAAATCCGTGGCTGCTAAAATCGACCTCCGGGAAGTTGTCTTCGTCCTTCCGTGAAGATGCACGTTGACTGTTTCGCGTGCCGCGCCTGATTCGGGGAAGTTGTTTTTTCTTTCCAGGAGGGCCGTTTTAGCAGTCACGGTTTTAGGAGCCCTCGCCCAGCTTTCGAGCAGTGTAACGGCTCACGAGGAGGGGACATGGGACGGGAGGCCGTGTTGCAGCAGCGCTGATGCATATTTTTTTCCTCTTATTGAGCCGCCTCCTCCCTCGTCCTCCAACTCCCTCGTCTTCCTCCTCGTCCCTTTCACCTATCCTGTTTTGGCCTTCCCTTATTCTTCCCGCATCTCCTCCCCTCCTCTCTCTCCGTCGCACTTCCCCTCGCCCTTGCCAGCTTCCCCTCCCTCTCCCTCTCTTTTTTGTTGTTGTCCTCTCTCTCTCTTTTTCCCTCTCTCTCTTCCCCTCTCTCTCATCTAGACATTTTGTGCATATAGTCATACATATATACACATGTCTAGTGGCCTCCGGCCTATCCCGCCACCTTGTCTGGGTTGTGGGTTAGAGGCCTTTTGGATGTTCGGGCTTCTTTTTGGGCCTCTTGGGGGCCTCATGGGGCATCAGGGGGGCCTCTTTGGCTCTCTTGGGGACCTCTTGGGGCCTCCTTGGGGCCTCTTGGGGCGGAAGGCTCGAATTGTCGGATCGTGTTCCTCCTCTTTGGCCCCTCTTGGGGCCGTTTTGGGGCCCTCTTGGGCGATCTTGGGCGCCTCTTGGGCCGTTTTGGGGCCCTATTGGATTGTCTTGGGGCCCTCTTGGGGGTCTCTTGGTCCGTCTTGAGGCGGTCTTGCGGGCCCCTGGGGCCATCTTGGAGCGTCGGAAGCTCGAAAGCGCGAGAACGCGAAGCACATCGAACACACACAAGGAGCATCACTGATGTTTGCCTCTTTGGGCCCTCTTGGGGTTCCTCTTGGAGCGCTCTTGGGGCTTCTTTGGCGCCGCTTGGGCCGTGTGTATACAACTAGCCATGCGTCTTTCTCATTCTAGTTCTCTTTCTATTTGAATGCATTTTTTTCTTTCTCTCCAGTCGTCTCCTCCATCACTCTCCTCCTTTTTCTTTCATCTCTTTTCTTTCCTCTCCCCTCCTTTTCTTTCCTCTCCTCTCCTCTCCTCTTCTCTCCGCTCCTCTCCTCTCCCTTCTCTCTCTCTATCCTCTTTCTTTCTCTCGTTCTCTATCTCTAGCCCTATCTCCCCCTCTCCCCATCTCCAATTCCCTCCTTACCTTTCCCCGCCCCTCCTCCTTCCGGACCTGCCGCAGGCGTCGTAGCGCTGGCGAACATCCCGTTTCAGCAGAGGGGCCTGGTGGAGTACCAGGCGCTCTTCATGGTGCCCCTGTTCGAGGTTGCTGCTCTTTTTATTCTTCTCTCCTGTTTAAGAACGCCCAGGGACTGGCCAGGTCTCTTTCTCCCTCCCCTCAGTTTGCCCCACGTGTATGAACATCACTGCTCATCCTTCTCTTTCGTGCTCGCGCTTTTCCTGCTCGTCTCACTGCTCCTACTGGTGCTGGAGCTGTGCCCTCTCCTGCTGCTCCTCCCTTCTTCGATGTCGCGCCCTTCTCCTGCTTCTGTTCCTCCTCGTCCTCCTTTTCCTGCTGCTCATCCTGCTTGCTCGTCCTCCTTCCTCCTCATCCTGGTCCTGGTCTTCATTGTTCCGTTCCTGCTGAAGCTGCGCCTGCTGCTGTTGCTGCTGCTGCTGCTCGTCCACCTCCTGTGCTTTCCCCTCCTGCCCCTGCTCCTCCCCCGTCCTGCGCCTCCTGCTCGTTCTGCTCCTCCTCCCAGCGTTTCTGGCGTTTCGGCCAAGGATTAACTACGTTTACCAAGCAGCAAAAGCAGCAGCACCAGCAGCAGCAGCAGCAGCAGCAGCAGCAGCAGCAGCAGCAGCAGCGTTAATAAGGTTAGTTAAGCAGCAGCATCAGCAGCAGCAGCAGCGGCGGCGGCGGCGGCGGCGGCCCCTCCAGCGGGGCGGCGCCTGCTCGGCATACGGGGTGCTCCTTGGCGCCTGGCGCCTCCCGGTGCAGTCTGAGGGCTGCCGGTGCCACCATCCTCCCCGCCCCAGGGCTGCCACATCACCACCGCCTGCATTTCCGGCCAGGTGGTGAACAAGGACGGGCCAGTCGTGCCGGTCTCCGCCGCCCGCGGATAGTAGTCGTGGTTGTGGTGGTGGTGGTTTCGGCAGTCGTAGTAGTAGTAGTAGTAGTAGTAGTAGTAGTAGTAGTAGTAGTAGTAGTAGTAGTAGTAGTAGTAGTAGTAGTAGTAGTAGTAGTAGGTAGTAGTAGTAGTAGTAGTAGTAGTAGTAGTAGTAGTAGTAGTAGTAGTAGTAGTAGTAGTAGTAGTAGTAGTAGTAGTAGTAGTAGTAGTAGTAGTAGTAGTAGTAGTAGTAGTAGTAGTAGTAGTAGTAGTAGTAGTAGTAGTAGTAGTAGTATAGTAGTAGTAGTCGTAGTAGTAGTAGTAGTAGTAGTAGTAGTAGTAGTAGTAGTAGTAGTAGTAGTAGTAGTAGTAGTAGTAGTACTAGTAGTAGTAGTAGTAGTAGTAGTAGTAGTAGTAGTAGTAGTAGTAGTAGTAGTAGTAGTAGTAGTAGTAGTAGTAGTAGTAGTAGTAGTAGTAGTAGTAGCAGTAGTAGTAGCAGTAGCAGTAGCAGTAGCAGTAGCAGTAGCAGTAGTAGCAGTAGCAGTAGCAGTAGCAGTAGCAGTAGCAGTAGCAGTAGCAGTAGCAGTAGCAGTAGCAGTAGCAGTAGCAGTAGCAGCAGTAGTAATAGTAGTAGCAATAGTGGTAGTAGTAGTAGTAGTAGTAATAGTAGTAGTAGTAGTAGTAGTAGTAGTAGTAGTAGTAGTAGTAGTAGTAGTAGTAGTAGTAGGCGAGCGAACGGCGAAAGTGTGGGTTTCCGAACCCCTTTTTCGTGTACTATTAGAATCAGTGGGCTTCCGAACCTTATATTCGTGTACCATTAGCTCTATAGCCCCTGTATTGTTTTCCAATCAGCGCATGGCGAAATTGTGGGTTTCCGAACTCTTGCTTCGTGTACGATTAAACTAGGGTTAGTCTATGTTATTCTAATTGGTTTTAACTGACTGTGTAGAACCCGAACCCGAACCCGAACCCAAACCCTTACCCTTACCCATCCATTCTTAGTAGACACGAAGGTGAAGTTTGACCCTAGTAGTAGTAGTAGTAGTAGTAGTAGTAGTAGTAGTAGTAGTAGTAGTAGTAGTAGTCGTAGTAGTAGTAGTAGTAGTAGTAGTAGTAGTAGTAGTAGTAGTAGTAGTAGTAGTAGTAGTAGTAGTAGTAGTAGTAGTAGTAGTAGTAGTAGTAGTAGTAGTAGTAGTAGTAGTAGTAGTAGTAGTAGTAGTAGTAGTAGTAGTAGTAGTAGTAGTAGTAGTAATAGTAGTCGTAGTAGTAGTGGTAGTACTAGTAGTAGAATTAATCGCTATGCTACACAAGCAAATTTCACGTCTTGATAAGACAGCGACGAGCAACATCACGTTGCGTACGGTGACTTTGCATTATCGCCATGGCGACAACGGGTGCAGTTTTTGTTATTGACGGGCTAGACTTACTGCGCGAAGTTGAACGTGACTCTGG
Organism: Prorocentrum cordatum; assembly: GCA_963575745.1. Classification (NCBI taxonomy): domain Eukaryota; class Dinophyceae; order Prorocentrales; family Prorocentraceae; genus Prorocentrum; species Prorocentrum cordatum. The sequence continues at coordinate 308,638 of CAUYUJ010015361.1, forward strand.
AGCTCGCGTCAACTACTACGACGTCTTTACGTCTATGGTCGAGGCGATTGACGCGTCTAAGACGAAGGTCGCGCTCGTGTTGCCGAACGAATGGAACAGCGCGCGTGGCAGCAATGCGTGGCAGGCCCGTTCTATTGGAGGACCTGTGCGTCCTCGCGTTGTGCAATTTTCCAGCGTCACACGTTTGAAAGGTTCGCGTGCGACTTCGCGCTCGTTGACCGACGACGTGGAAATTTTGCGGTGAATCAGTTGCGTGCCGAGCACGTCATCGCCTGTGTCATCGGGTGGGGCCGTTATCAAGATCGCGACGTAGGCGACGCGCCGCCAGCGGTTCTCATCGCGCCGAAGGGGCCTCGCGTCGCGGAGTGGATTTCGCCGAACGGGCAGCGTCGACAACGTTTGAATGTACGGTTCGGTTTCTCGTGTGTCAACGCTCTCGAGCGCGTGTAGCATGCGCGCGTGTACCGTCGCCCGCTTCGCCGCGCGTGTCGGAAAACGGAGGGCGCCGCGCGGGCCGACGTCGATGCGCTGTTCCGCCCATGCGGACCATTCTTCGACGTTCAAACGCGACGACGGCCGCGCGGGTCGCGCCTCGCGCGACGACGCAGCGTACATGTCACTATTCGTCGGCAAACGCGTCTCGTGGAGCAGCGGCGAACGCGTCGAGATCGAACGCGACCGTTGCAGGGAGCAACCAAACGACTTTAATGCGCTTGACGACCTGCTGACTCAACATAAATTAAACGTTCACCGTTGCAGCTCGAAGAAGTACGTAGGATCCAGCACGAGTACACGGTGTGCCGTGATCAAACCGACGCATCGCCGCAACCTCCTTTCGCGCGTTTAGCGCCGCGCGCCTACGAGCGTCCAATTCCCACGTGCGACGAATGCGAGTGCAAGCAAATTGCGGACAGCTTACGCGAGCGCAACTGTATCCACGCCGGGGAGACCACGTGCGAAACGGACGCTTTGAATACCTGCCCGATGGATCTGCTACGTTTGCTTTTCATCGCCAACGAATAGTTGATGCAGCGTTGCGCGTGCGTCGTCACGCGTCAGCGTGCGCTGGTCAGGCGCATGATTAAACACGATCCTGGGTGCATCTACGTGGAAGTTATGAAGTCGTGCGGCTACTGCTTCTTCTTGCGCAAGCACTCGTTGCGTTCCGTTGACTGTGCGTCAATAGATGCGCCGCGCGCACCTCGCGTAGACGGCGCTATCAACTTCGAAGTCGACCCACGGCCCGTTCATCCTGTGGTTGGCGATGCGCAGTGTGAGTACGTTGATTCGAAGACGAACGCTCGCATTGATGGTTCAATGTTCTTGAGACCTGGACAACGCACCAAGTTCGACTATAACAGTTTCAGCATGACGGCTGACGTTGCAAAACCGGTCGTACTTGGATACGCCATGCACACCTGTGCTGAATGCACATCCCAAGATCGCCAATCCCATGCCGCAACACCCGATGTCGCAGTCAAAGACGTTGCGGTTGTCGTGGGGGTGTGAGTCAACGCTGTGCAGATGGTTTCAACGGAACGACTGACAGATCGCAGTTGTGTGCTGATGTAACGTGGTGCTCATTGCGTGCAAGTGGCAATTTGGCGAATGACGTATTACTGACAGTCACGGTGTACATGTACGATTACAACCACACGCACTAATGACGTGCGTGTACACATGATTAGTACATCGTACGTCGTAGTGATGTCTTTGTACTGTGGTGTATTGCGTTTAGCGCGCGCCAGCACTTATAGCATGCATGCTCGACGCCGCTGTTGCAGCGGTATCGTCGATTGTACAAACGTCGATGGGACGTCGGCCATACGTTGCATCGATGCAACTTGCAACGCCGCCCCAGCGTACCAATTGGTTACGCTCGTCGCGGTCGTTGCGTCGCCATGCGGTTCACGCGCGACAACGTATGACAACGACTACTCTGTAACACCGTGTTTCGACGATCCGCATTCATGAACCACCAAATGTACGTAAAGTTCGAAAATATTAACGTAAAAATTGCAGAATCCCAAACAAATCAAACGTTTGAAATTCAAATTACACATTGCACAGACCCAACACAAAATATAAAGTAGTAGAAATCGTAGAGGTAGTAGTAGTAGTAGTAGTAGTAGCAGTAGTCGTAGTAGTAGTAGTAGTCGTCGTAGTCGTAGTCGTAGTCGTAGTCGTAGTCATAGTAGTAGTCGTAGTAGTAGTAGTAGTAGTAGTAGTAGTCGTAGTCGTAGTCGTAGTAGTAGTAGTAGTAGTAGTAGTAGTAGTAATAGTAGTAGTGGTAGTAGTAGTATTTGTAGTAGTAGTAGTGGTAGTGGTAGTCGTAGTAGTATCAGTAGTAGTAGTAGTAGTAGTAGCAGTAGCAGTAGCAGTAGTAGTAGCAGTAGTCGTGGTAGTACTAGTAGCAGTAGTAGTAGTAGTAGCAGTAGTAGTAGTGGTAGTGGTAGTGGTAGTGGTAGTCGTGGTAGTAGTAGTCGTAGTAGTAGTAGTAGTAGTAGTGGTAGTAGTGGTTGTGGCAGTAGTAGTTGTGGTAGTGGTAGTAGTAGTAGTCGTAGTCGTAGTAGTCGTAGTAGTCGTAGTAGTCGTCGTCGTATTAGTAGTAGTAGTAGTAGTAGTAGTAGTAGTAGTAGTAGTGGTAGTAGTAGTAGTAGTAGTAGTAGTAGAAGTAGTAGTAGTAGTAGTAGTAGTAGTAGAAGTAGTAGTAGTAGTAGTAGTAGTACAGTAGTAGTAGCAGTAGCAGTAGCAGTAGTAGTAGTAGTAGTAGTAGAAGTAGTAGTAGTAGTAGTCGTGGTAATAGTCGTAGTAGTCGTAGTCGTCGTCGCCGTCGTTGTCGTTGTAGTCGTCTTAGTAGTCATCGTAGTCGTCGTGGTCGTAGTAGTCGTCGTGTCGTCGTAGTTGTAGTCGTCGTAGTCGTAGTCGTAGTCGTAGTAGTAGTCGTAGTCGTACTCGTAGTAGTCGTCGTAGTCGTAGTAGTAGTAGTAGTCAGTAGTAGTAGTAGTAGTCGGTAGTAGTAGTCGTCGTAGTCGTAGTAGTAGTAGTAGTAGTAGTAGTATAGTAGTAGTAGTAGTAGTAGTAGTAGTAGTATTAGTAGTAGTAGTAGTAGTAGTAGTAGTAGTAGTAGTAGTAGTAGTAGTGGTAGTAGTAGTAGTAGTAGTAGTAGTAGTATGAGTAGTCGTTTCAGTAGCAGTAGCAGTAGTAGTTGTAGTAGTAGCAGTAGTAGTAGTAGTAGCCGTAGTAGTAGTAGTAGTAGTAGTAGTCGTCGTAGTAGTAGTAGTAGTAGTAGTAGTAGTAGTAGGAATCGTAGTAGTAGGAATAGTAGTAGTAGTAGTAGTCGTAGTAGTAGTAGTAGTAGTCGTCGTCGTAGTAGTAGAGTACTAGTAGTAGTAGTAGTAGTAGTAGTAGTAGTAGTAGTAGTAGTAGTAGTAGAAGTAGTAGTAGTAATAATAGTAGTAGCAGTAGTCGCAGGAGTAGTAGTAGTAGTAGCAGCAGTAGTAGTAGTAGTAGTAGTAGTAGTAGTAGTAGTAGTAGTAGTCCCCCCAAGGCTCTGGGGAGCCTGTGGGCGGGGGGGCCACTGCTGCCTTCAAACCGCGGGTGACAGCCACCCTTCCTTTTCTCGCGCCCTCACTGTTACGCGCGCTCTTCCTTGCCCTGAATGGGGCGTCCTGGGATGGCGGCGGCCGCTGGCGGCGCCGCGGACGCAGGTGCAGGGGCTCGAGTGGCTGGGAGTAACGCCGCGGCGGCCCGAGGTGAAGGCGGTGCGCTGGCAGCCGCGGAAGGCAGCGGAGGTGCCGGGGCCGCCCCGTGCGCCTCCGCTGCTGCCCGCATGTCGGCCGACGCGAACGCTGTAGACATCCTGGTGGACGGCAGCATCGACGTCCACATGCGGGGCAGTAAGGGCCAACCGGCACAGAGGCGGCGTCGCATGACGGGAGGACGGATCACTCGCTGGTGCGTCAGCGCCCAGGCGGCTCGTGGCAAGAAGGCCCACTGCACCCGCTGCATGGGAGGCTTCGAGGCGGGCGAGTGGCGCGTGGCAGGCGCCGTGACGCCCCCCGTGGGCTCCCAGGCTCACGCGGGCAAGAAGTGGTTCCACATGGCCTGCGTTGATGGCCCCCTCCCACCAGCGACGGCGATGGTGAGTTTCACGCAGCTCCCTGCCGCCGCCGCGCCAGGGGCGTATGGCCCAGGCTCACGAGGGGCCCCCCTTGTGGCAGCCGAGGCAGCGGCGCCGTCCACGGCGGACATCTTGCAGCCGCCACTCGACGCCCCTGCGGATGCAGACGATGATGGGGGACTCGAAGCAGGTGTCTACGACGACTACCTGGACGACCAGGTGACGGACGAGGACGCGTACCACGAGATTGGCTTCGTCAATCTGGATTGGTGGGATGCCATCGGGCGGGGCCGCATCCTGCTACAGGGCGCGCCCACCGCGGCCATGATCCCCGACAGTATGGTTGCCGCCGTCAGCCACATGAAGGCGCGGCTGTGCCTGGCGATCGAACAGGCCCGCCAGGGCAACGATGACCAGGCGTCGCGCGCGCTGACGCGGCTGTGGACGGTGTTCTTATCGTTGGATGGGTTGCTGTTCAGTGAAAATGCGACCCCGACTCCGTCGACGCGGCGAGAGCGTCTCCAGGAGCGTTTGCAGTGGATTCAGGACGGCCAATGGGATGTCGCCTGGCTCTCCATGGAGGACCAGACGCGCGCCGCGGTCACCGCGAAGGGCCGCGAGGATCACGTCGCGGCCCGCGTCCGCCGTGTCACCGAGCTGGCGCGAGCTGGCGAGATGTCTCGGGCGGCAGCGGCAGTGTGGCCCCAGGGTGACATGGCGGATGCAGCAGCGGTGGTGAGGAAGTTCAGCACCGCCCAGCAGCCCGCGGCGCCTCGCCCAGGCGAATGGGGCCCTCCCCCTGGCACTGGGGCCGCCCCGCATGGGCCAGGGGGAGGGCCCGCAGTGGCGGGGGCCGATGTGGCGATGCCGCCAGCCACGCCCCCTCACGAGCTCGACGGTGCGGCAGAGCTCCACCGCCGCGTGGCCAACCACCTCAAGCGTCAGTTTGGCCGCTTCCCCCGCCGTGGCGGGGCAGGGCCTGGAGGAGGACGCTACGAGCACTGGGTCCCGCTCAAGCACGACGAGGACGGGGCGGAGGCGGTGGCCAACACGCTGGCGCGCCTGGCCATCGGCGACCTCCCTCCCGAGGCCCTCGCCGCCTTGACGGCGGCGCGCCTCGCAGGCATCCCCAAGGCAACCCCTGGGGACGCGCGAGTCCTGGGCTGTGGGAATGTCACCCGCCGTATGGTGGGCCGCAGCGCTGCCAAGGTCCACCACAAAGACATGCGGGCGGCGGTGGGGGGCCAACAGTTTGGCCTGGCCAAGGACGGATGCGGTGCCCTCCATCGACGTCTGCGCACGATGGCCAACTCGAGCCCAGGCAAGTGGGTGGTGGCAGTGGACCTCGGGGATGCGTTCAGCAACATCCCCCGCGACCTCGTGAAGGAGGCCGTGCGCGCCAAGGTGCCCGCTCTGGCGCCGCTGGCGGAGGCCTGGCCCCCTGCTCGCACACGCCACGCGGCGGGGGGTGGGTCCCAACCCGCCCAGCTGGTCGACCAGATCCGTGGCCTCGACCAGGGCTGCCCGATGAGTCCAGGCTTTTACGCGGTCGGCACCGCGGATGTTCTCAGCATCGGTCGCATGGCCGTAAGCGCGGTGGACGCTGAAGGGGATTGCCTGGCGTTCTTGGACGACGCGTACTTCGTGGGTACCGCGGCCGCCGTGTTCCGCGGCTTGGACGCCTGGCGAGCCCGCGTCGAAGCCCACGGGATGGAGCTGAAGATGTCCAAGGCCCAGATCTGGTCCCCAGATCCCCGCGCTGTCCTGCCGGCGGAGTTTGCGGAGTGCGCCCAGTGCCGCGTCCAGATGCTCAAGGCGGTGGGGTCAACCCTGGCCTGCACAAACCGCGACGTGGACGTCGACTGGAGGGGCGTCCCGCTCACGGACTTTGCCGTGCCGGAGGACCTCGACGAGGGGGGCCTCGCGCCGGCTGGCGGTGCCGGGGCCGCCCCGGGTGCCGCCGCGCCACTCCCCTGCGGCGAGGCCTTCCTCCAGAAGCAGGACCGCTACTTCCGAGAGCTCTTGACGCTCCGCAGGCATTCGGCTTTCGGCCTTTGATGCCTTCCAGTTGATGCGGATCTGGTCGAGGGGCGCCTGCGTCTACATCCAGCGGGCGCTCCCGCTCGCGGCGGCGTGGGGCCGCAGGGTGGATGACGGAGTGGTCGCCTTCGTCAACGCCCTTCTGGGGGTCGCGGCCGCCCCCCGTGAGCAGGTCTTCATGAAGGTCAGCGACGGAGGTCTGGGCAGTGGCAGCGCCGAACAGCGCGGCCCCGCTGCCCTTCTGGCGTCCCGGGAAGCCGGGATCCACGCGGCTGCCCAGGAGCTCCGAGAGACGACAACGATCGGCTTCTTTCGGAGGTGGCCGGGCCTTGGCCGCGCCCTCTCGGCAGCGGACGAGGAGCAGGGGCGGCTGGCAGGGGGCCGTCGCCCCCGGAGTGACCGCTGGCAGGGCCTTCTGGAGGGGCGGAAGGGCAAGGGCCAGAAGACGTACACCCAGCACGTACGGGACCACGCCACCAAGACGTTCTTGGCCGCGCTGCCGGTGACGGCGGCGGCGGCGGTGCATAGTGCCTCGGGCAGCTCAGCGGGCGCCTAGTTGGATAACTTCGAGGGGGTCTCGCCCCTCGCCGACCGCGCATTCTGCATTGCGGCCAAGAGGCGCATGCATCTGCCGCCGCTGCAGTCCGAGTGCACGTGCCAGAACCGACCGGCAGCGCCCACCCGCGCGATGGCGCAGGTCGGCCCGGCGTGTGGTCGCACGGTGGACGTCCGTGGCGTGCATGCGCTCAACTGTCCCAGGGAGGTGGCCCGATGCGCCGCCACAGCGCCATCCGAGATGCCGTGGCGCTCTGGTTGCGCGGGGTGGGCCACCACGCCCTGGTGGAGCAGGTCATCCCAGGGTGGCACACGGAAGAACAGGGCGCGGCCACATTGGACGTCGTCTACCATCGAGGCATCCATGGCCAAGTGTGTCTCGACATCAGCTTGGTGGGCGAGGTGGCCGTGGCCCAGGCGGGGCGGCCGCGCCAGGCAGCCCTGCAGCGTAGAGAGAAAGTGAAGCACCGTAGGTGCCCATTTTTTGGCCTGGTGCCCTTTGCTCTCGATGTTAACGGCCGCTGGGGTGCAGAGGCGGAGACGTGGCTGCGCCGTGCCGTTGGGGAATTGCCCGAGGCCGAACGGCCCGCAGCGCGCTCGTCCCTGCGCTCGGCAGTGGCCAACGCCCTGCAGGGCCAAATCGCTGAGCAGGTCGCCCTGGCGACGGAGGACGTAATCGGGCTGGATGCCGGGGCCGCCCCGAGCGTCCGGTCTTGGCTAGGTGTGGCTCCCTCCTATTTGCATGCGCTCCCTGACCCTCCCCTTTCTCCTCGCCTTCCTGCTGCCCTGATCTGTCGTGAAAAGTTGGTCACATCCGCAGTGTGCACGGTGCTGTTCAGTTCCCTTGTAGTGTGCATGATGAGCTCTTGCTTTGTCATGTCTGTCTTGCGCGCCGCGTCGTGCAGCCACCCTGCCTTGTGCGCGTCGTGCTCCCGCCATGCCATATTCGTTGTGCTCTCAGTTTCTGTCTTGGGCTGCTCTCTCGACCCACCCGTGCTGAGCCTCCACGCCGCCGGCAGCACCTGTTCGAGACCACTGGTTAAAGAGGCGTCAAGAGGCGTTCAAGATCGGGGCCGCCCCGCGGGTCCTGGGGCCGTCGGCGGCCCGCCGTCCGCTTTGTCGCCCGCCCGCGACGTGGTTTCCTCGCCCCCCTTTCCCCGCTCCTGCCCGTCCAGGGTCCCGAACGGGGGTCAGGCCGTTTTCCGCTTGCACAAGGATCGGTTCTTTCGCACTTGGAGCCGTTGGTTTCAGCCTTTGGTCTTCATGTTTTACCTTTGTCCCGCCTTGGCAGTCGGCCGCCCCATTTTGGTTCGGTGTACAGCCTCTCCCCCTCCTCTCTCTTCCTCGGCAGCTGTTTGGCTCGTGAGGTCTTGTCTCGCGCAATCTCTCGAGCTGCATCTCCCGTGCCATCCTTCCGACCAAGTGATGGCGCCCAAGTTCTCGAAGCCCGCGCCGATGCCGTGGCCTGCAGAGACGCGCGCCGATTCGCCCAGTCACGATGCGGCGCCTCTTCGTGAGGCGTTGGCGGCGAAGGCTAAGGCGAAGGCAGAGGCGCGCGCGAGGGCCAGCGGTGCTACCGCGGCCGACGCGCCCACTTCCAAAGCGGGGCCCGCGCGGCGCCCTGGCCAGCAGGTGAGCGCGTCGGAGAGCGAAGACGAGGGGTACGACGTGATGTCTGAGGCGGCGACCTTTCGGACGGCGCCGACGCTGCCCGCGGGATCAGTGACGCCCGCCGAGGGCGCCGACGGAGGCGGCGGTACGGGGGCCGCCCCCAGTGCCGCCGCCTCCGATGGCGCCTCGGACGGAGGCCCCACGGCGACGGCCGAGGCGCCTGCCGAGGCCTCAGCGATGCCCACGTCGGCTGCGGGAACAGGCCGTGGGCGGCCGCGGCGGCCGAGGTGCGCGCAGCGACGCCGACGGCGGCCGCTCCGTGGACGATGAGACCGCCAGTGAGGCCCCGAGTGCAGCGACCACGGGTGCACTCAGCGGTCATGGAGGCACACGCCACCGCCGACGCAGCAACAAGGCCGTCTACGGCCAGGCCCCCCAGCCGAGCGGCGGCACACCTGCCGCGCTCGAGGGCGCCGAGATGATGGCGGAGGAGGACTACGCCGAGGCAGGCTACGTCCACTGCGTGGGTGCGTACTGGGTCCCGCCGCAGCGCCTGGGCTGGTGTCGGGTGTGCACAGAGCTGGACGACTGGAAGATCATGATGGTGGAGTGCGTGGACGAGCTCAGCTGTGGGGAAATGCGCCGCTACGCTGAGGCTTCAGAGAGCAACCAGAAATACCCCGAGCTGCGGAGGGGCAAACAGGGGCAATCCAAGCTGTACACCTGCTGGCGCTGCGCGGCGAAGACGCAGAACATCGCCGAGCAGGGGGCCGTGACGCGCGCAGCGCGCCTGAACAAGGGCGCAGGATCCATCGACCACGCCGCCAAGCGAGTGGCGAAGTTCCGTGCGAGCTTCGACTACATCAAGGAGGGCATGGACGTGCTGGTGGGATTCGCGCTCTCCGAGGAAGGCTTGCTTGCCCTGAGGAGGTCAACGGAGGGCGCAGGGGTGGGCATCGATCCCGAGAGCACGGGCGCCCCCCCCAGCCACGGAAACGGTGGCGGAGGAGGTCGGTCGCCCGATGGCGAGGGAGGTGGGGGTGGTGCCGGGGCCGCCCCGTGCGCCGCCCCCACCCCTCGAGGATGGACCTCCCCGTGACGAGGAGAACGACCCCCAGCCCGACATCGATGCTGAGGACCAGGAGCACCAGCTGACCGATGTCAAGACCGTGGCGGAGGTCACGGACATCGAGCCCCTGCTGCGGCTCGGCCTCTCCAAGAAATCGCTGAAGCGTATGGCGCGGGCCTATGGCGTCCTCAATTTCGAGACCATGCGCGCCCACATGCTGGGAGGCCTGGGGCCCATCCTGGAGAAGAAGGAGGACATGGTGAGGGGCGCAGAGGCGCAGGACGGAGTCCAGAAGTGGCTCGACGCGCTGAATGAGGAGGCAGAGGAGGATGTGGGAAGACTGAAGAAGGGCCTCCTGGAAGCCTCGGGGGTCGCGGACGCACACCTGGGACACAAACGTGCTTGGAGGGAGGGGTGCCAGGGCAACGCCGCGGCGCAGGAGGCCTACCGACGCATGGGCGACTACACGGACCAGTTCTACCGTGGCAAGGGCTTCACGTTCAACATGTACTACAAGTGCTCGGCCAACAAGACCTGGGACAACCCCAGGGGATGCTGCTCGGTGATCCGATCGGATCGCTGGACGCAGCTTCTCACCTGCGCGCAGGAGGCGGCGGGGGAGACGGGCCAGCGCTGGTACTGCCACTGTGGAGCGCGCTACTCGACCTCTTACGGCGTCTGCATCGAGTTGATAGAGGAGGAGCTGAACCCGCCACGTGCGTACTACATGCACGCGGAACACCCCGAGGAGGACATCCGCGACTTGGAGGCCCTGCTGCGCTACGACAAGCTCAAGAAGGAGGAGATACCTGTGTTCAGCGCTGTGGACCTCCTGCAGTACCTGCCCAAGGTCGAGCCGCTGGCAGTGGGCGCCGTCTTCAAGCGCTACGCTCCACACCAGCCGCAGTGGGGGGGCCACTATGCGCTGATGGAGGGGCTCTCCTGGGAGAGCCTGGCCGAGTTCAAGTGGACCGGCCTGTGCGCGCAGGTCGCCCAGGGACTGAACGACCCAGAGTGGGCGGGCTACAGCAAGAAGTCGAGGACTAAGGCCAAGAGGGAGCGCCTGGAGATGGCGTGCAGGGAGCTGGCGCTCTACGAGCGCCGCCACAACCTGCGGGGGGGCAGCCTCACGGGCGGCGGGGGTGGCACAGGGGTCGCCCCGCGCGCCGCCCCCGTCCGCACCGCCAGCGCCCCTCCAGCGGGGGGGGCCCGCGGCGGCCAGGACCCGCCGCCGCCGCCTGTCGGGGCCCCGCCAGCGGCCACCATGGCCCCGCCGCCGCCGCCGCTGACGGCGCCCCCAGTGGCGCCGCCGCCGCCGACGGACCCGCCGCCGCAGACGGACCCGCTCCCGCGGCAGATCCCAAATGTTGCAGCCCTGAACGTGGCCCTCGGCGAAGATCTCGGGCGCCAGATCTTTGGGCCCTCAGGGCAGGCGGGCGGCAGTGGCGACCTCGGGGGGGAAGTGCAGGCGCTGCCGTCGCAGGTCTTCGCATCCATTGCGCAGGGAGCAGGCCAGCCCGCCTGAATGATGAAGCCCAGCAGGTTCCATGCCCTCGGCAGGCTACGTGAGTCCATGCCATGATTTCGTGCCTGCCACTCTCAGAGGTGCTGAACCAGTAGGTCTGCTTACGCCCCAGCGGCAGCAATGCCGCCCTACCCGCGAGTGCGGCGTGCCCACAGTGGCACCCCCCCTCGCGTTGCAGCACCTGTGGCTTTAGCCGTCGCTCTGCGTGCGGTCTTCCGTGCGCCTAGCTACTCTGGCCTGCCAACAGGCTTGCCATCTTGGCCTCCTCTCGCGCACTCTTGCGCTCGTGAGCCTCGCTGGCGGTGCTGGGGTCGCCCCGCGTGCTGCCGCGACGCCGCTGGGCGCCTTGCCATTTTGGCTTGCCATCCTGGCCTCCTCTCGCGTCTTCTTGCGCTAGTTGGCCTCGATGGTGGTGCTGGGGTCGCCCCGTGTGCTGCTGCGCCGCCGCTGACGCTTCACTTTGGGCCGTAGGGGCCAGCTGCCCTCGGACAAGCGCCTGCCGCTGCACGCA
>CAUYUJ010015361.1:325071-338770 GCA_963575745.1 Prorocentrum cordatum
GATAACGATGATGACGATGATGACGATGCTATTGACGATGCTGCTGTTGATGACGATGCTAAGGAGGATGATGATGACGACCATGACGATGCTGACGATTATGTCGATGATGATGACGACGATGATGATCATACTGATGATGATGATGAAGATGATGATGATGATGATGACGACTCTGATGATGATGATGACGACGAGGATGATGATGATGATAATGATGATGATGATGATGATGAGGATCATTATTTTGATGATGATGATGATGATGATGATGATGATGATGATGATGATGATAATGGTACGGATGATGACGATGACGATGATGATGATGCTGTTGACGATGATGATGATGATGATGATGATGATGATGATGATGATGCTGGCAATGATTATGATGCTGACGGCGACGATGACGATGCTGATGTTGATGATGATGACGACGATGCCTACCTTGCTGATGATGATGACGATGATGACGATGATGATGACGATGCTGATGATGACGATGATGATGATGAAGATGATGATGATGATGCTGACCATGCTGATGATGGCGATGCTGATGATGCTGATGCTACTGACGTTGACGATGGCGATGACGGTGACGATGACGATGACAATGACGATGATCATGATCATGATGATGATGATGATGATGATGATGATGATGATGATGATGATGATGATGATGACGATGATGATGATGATGATGATGATGATGCTGATGCTGATGATGATGATGATGCTGACGATGGCGGTAACGATATTGATTCTGATGACTGTGACGATGATGATCATGGTGATGATGATTCTGATGATGATGATGATGACTCTGATGATGTTTCTGATGATTCTGATGTTGTAAATGATGGTGATGACGATGACGATGACGACGATGACGATGAAGATGAATATGTTGATGATGATGATGATCACAATGATGACGATGACGACGACGAGTACGATTAAACTGCTGATGATTATGATGGTGATGGCGGCGACGATGACGATGGCGATGATCATGATGGTGATTTTGATGATGATGATGATGATGATGATGATGATGTTTGTGATGATGCCGATGATGATGCTGATGATGATGAGATGGCGATGGCGATGACGATGACGATTGCGATGGCGATGACGATGATTACGATGAGGATAATGATGATGACGATGCTGATGATGATGATGATGATGTTGATGATGAGGATGACGCTGGTGGTGGTGATGATGGTGATGTCGATGACGATGACGATGACGATGATGAGGATGATTCTGATGATAATGATGATGGCTCTGATGAGGACTCTAATGGTAATTTTGATGATGATGATGATGATGATGATGATGATGATGGTGATGTTGGTGATGATGACGATGATGACGACGATGATGGTGATGAGGATGATGATGATCATGACCATGACGACGATGACGATGAGGATGGCGATGCTGATGAAGATGATGTTGGTGCTGATGGTGACACTTATGATGACGATGCTGATGATGATGATGTTGATGATGAGGATGATGCTGGTGATGGTGGTGATGATGATTACGGTAACGATGACGATGCCGATGATGCTGATGCTGATGATGATAATGATGATGATGATGATGATGATGATGATGATGATGATGATGATGATGATGATGATGATGATGATGATTTTTTTCCTCGACATCAGGACCAAGTATGCAGCTGGTGGTCCGTCGCAGAGAGCATAACAGAGTCATGTCCCGATAAACCCGCGTGGGGCGAGTGCACTCGGGGTGCTTCGACGCACAGCCAGAGACCGTGTATCTAGCTTGCATGCGAGCGGGTGCTTACGAAAGACTGGCGGTGGCCGATCCGAGTCGCAAGTAATTCAAAGCTCCATTACACGCAGGCGAGCGGGTGCCCGAGTCACTTAACGTAAAAAATATGCAAATATGGCCGTGGCTCAGAGGGTGCGTCAGAAAGGAAGTGAGACAGCATCTCAGTCGACGTTTCGCCATCTTCGATGCCTCGTTGGCGGCGCCCACGATCTCCTCAAGAGAGGGCAGGTCTCCATCCTCCAAGGCCTGCTGAGGCCAAGCTGAGCATGCGGTGGATGCGCCCTGCGATCTGCGTAGGCCCGTATAGGAGAAAAAAGATGGGACAGCTAATGCACAGTGAGGATGCGACGGGCACCATCCTACATCCTACGCCCCGTCGACCTTGGCCATGTGCTTGATCAGGTCAACGACACGGCACGAATAGCCCCACTCGTTGTCGTACCAGGCCACTAGCTTCACGACCGTGGGGTCCAGCATGATGCCCGCCTTGGAATCGAAGGTGCTGGAGATGGGGCACGTCTCGAAGTCGGTGGACACGAGAGCCTCGTCGCAGTAGCCCAAGTATCCCTTCATGCCGCCCTCGGAGCGCCTCTTGATCTCGGCGCAGATCTCCTCGTAGGTCGTCGCCTTCTCCAGCCCACAGGTGAGGTCCACGACCGACACGTCGATGGTGGGCACGCGGAAGGCCATGCCCATGAGCTTGCCCGCCACCTCTGGAAGCCAAAGATGAGAATCTTGTTGGACGCCATGTAGGAGTGCATGCAGTAATGCCGGAGGGCCTGCGCTTTCATGTTCATCTGGCAGAACGTTGCTCAGGGGCTCGTTGTTCTTTATGAAGTCGCCGTCCTGCCAGAAGCCATAGCAGGCCTCGACGAAAGGCTTCGGCTGCAGGCCGTGCGTGGGTTTGATGATGGTGTCGACCACCAGGCCAGGCCCGTCGAACAGGCGCAGGTGCTGCGGCGGGACGTAGATGTCGTAGATCTTGTCGTAGCCGACGTCACCCATCCCCTGGTTAACCACCTTCTCCACCTTGTCGCCCAGCACCTCCTTCATCAGCTTCGTCAGCGGCTCGAACTCCGCCTTCAGCTCCTCCAGCTTCTTCTTCTCGTCCTCGTCCTCGAGGTCCACACCTTCCTTGGTCGCCGACTTGAGCTTCTTGCCGTCGAACTCCTTCAGCTGCTGCACGGAGTACTCATCGATGGGATCGGTCATGTAGAGGACCTCAAGACCCTTCTTGCGCAGCGTTTCCAGGAAAGGCGAGGACGACACCGCTGCGATGCTCTCCCCCGTAATGTAGTAGATGTCATTCTGCCCCTCCTTCATGCGGTCGAGATACTCCTTCAGGCTGATCATCTCATCTCCAGATCTCGAGGTGTGGTAGCGCATAAGCTCCGCGACCTCGGTGCGGTTGATGGAATCTTCGTGCACGCCAAGCTTGAGGCACTTGCCGAACTGCTCGTGGAACTTCTTGTAGTCGTCCTTCTTCTCGGCGATCTCCACAAACATCTCGAGGCACTTCTTGACGAGATTCTTATTGATCACTCGCAAGATCTTGTTCTGCTGCAGCGTCTCGCGGGAGATGTTCGGTTTGATGATGGTGTCGGCCACCAGGCCAGGCCCGTCGAACAGGCGCAGGTGCTGCGGCGGGACGTAGATGTCGTAGATCTTGTCGTAGCCGACGTCACCCATCCCCTGCTCGTATGATGATTGCCCTTCTTCACGTCGGGCTCGACACGGTGCGGCGTGCAGAGCACACGCGCCGGTGCACATCGCCCTGCGCGGGTGTGGTGCTTGGCCCTCTGCAGACTGCGAAAGCACGGGGGGGCGCGTCCTCTGAGGCCGCTGCGCCTCCGATGGCTCGAGCTCGCGGCGGCCTTTGATGATGATGATGATGATGATGATGATGATGATGATGATGATGATGATGATGATGATGATGATAATGCTGATGACTCTGATGGTGACTATGATGATGATGACGATGGTGATGGCCATGATGATGACGACGACGATGATGAAGATGACGATGAAGATGAAGATTAATATGAAGATGAATCTGAAGATACCGATGACGACGATGTTGATGATGATGTTTATTATTATTATTATTATCATGATGATGATGATGATGATGATGAAGATGATGATGATGATGATGATGATGATGCTGATGATGATGATGACGATGCTGATGATGATGATGATGATGATGATGATGATGATGATGATGATGATGATGATGATAATGATGCTGATGATGATGATGATGGTAATGATGATTGCTTTGATCAATGTGCTGATGACGACGATACCGATGATGATGTTGCTGCCCCTGATTATGATAATGATATGACGACGATGACGATGACGATACGATCGCGAGATTTGGAGGAGGAGGAGGAAGAGGAAGACAGGAGAAGGAGCAGGAGGAGCAGCAGGAACAGGAGGAGGAGGAGGAGGACGAGGAGGAGGAGGAGGAGGAGGAGGAGCAGGAGGAGGTAGAGGAGGAGGAGGAGGAGCAGCCGCAGGAGGAGGAAGAATAAGAAGACCCGGCCTTGCGTGTGGTCTCAGTCTGACCTCTACGGAATCGAGCCCTTCGCTCGACTCAACTTCAACCTCTCACAGTCGTATCGTGCCGTGCCGGTCCAGGGTGGGGGTTACACGCACCGTGCAGCCTCTGGGGGCCCTTCGCCCTCGAAGCCGTCGCAACTTGCTCTCAGTCCCTGGGCAGGGGGTGATGCCCCACGGGCCTCAAGAGGCCGCGGCCAGCGGTGCTGCTTGCACCAGGCTGGCCTCGGAGGTACTCACACCTGCCCTGTTCGGTCCCCTCGGACCCCCGATTTGAATCGAAAGCCATCAAGCCATCAACCTAACTCCTCATTTCCACGGGGAGGGGGTCCAGGGGGCCCGAAAACTAAAAAACAAAGGTGAGTGGACGGAGGGGAGGACCAGGGCGGATGACGAGGACGCGGAAGGAGAAGGGCGGCAGCGCTCAGGCGGCGCGGCCTCGTACAAGCACGGGAGGGCGCCTGTGTCGTCCCAGCTGTAGTGCACGTCGGAGGAGTCGTCCAAACCGTGCTTGCCGAGAGGGAGTGTAGGAGATGAATAGCTGGGTTAGTGGCTGGTGTGGGTGGGGGCTATGCGCGGGGGCCAAGGGCCCAGACCTGCACATCGCCCCCACCTCCTTCACGGCAGCCGAAGCCGCTGGAGATACTCGTCATAACCAACTGATAATCTGACTCAAGCGCGTCACGATAAAAATAATAATTCAATCTGAGCAGGCTGAGATCTACCGAGCGTGGACCTGGGCAATCAAAAATCATGAGTGCCTGGGGGTGGGGTGGGCGCGGTCCTGCGCATGTCGTGCGATGGCACACCGAGCTACAGAAGTACCCTCTGTCTGCGCGCAGGTCCTTCCGTGCGATCCCCACCCTCCCCCGATCCTCGGGCCGCCGTCGCTTCCCACCGTAGCCGACCCAGGCCCACAGGGCCAACCCCTGCAACAACACAAGAGCGCAGCGGCGGTGGGGGCGACGGCCCGAGTGGCAAGCGGCCTCAAACCTCAGGAGGCAGGAAAAGCTTCTCCACGAAGACCAGGGGTCAGGGGCCTCTGGCGGCAAGCTATGGCAACAGCCGTAGTCTATGTCAGACTCACGGTCCAGCCTCAGAACAAAAAAGGATGAGAGGTTTGGCATATTACTGGTCGCACTGGGTAACTTTGAACATGCATATGTGTAGCAGGAGCTGCATCGGTTCCTCCCAGTAGTGTCTCCCAGGGCGTCCGACAGATAAGTAAGATAGAGTGGTCATTGGAGCTGAATGACAGGCACGCGTCTGCTTCTGGCGTGTGGTTACTGAGCCAACAAACTGCCGCCTGTAGTGTCAAATCCATTTCAACTGACCATCATCTTGTGCAAGCGTGAACGGGAACAAAAGACGGATATGTGTAGACGGCCCGTGGAGAATAAGTAGTTTGTAGCCGTTGCAAGCCCCAAGTTAAAAACTGTCACGAATTCCCAGGATTGGTCTCATGCTGTGCTTGCTCCTTCAACAAGACTCGTTCGCGCAAAGCTGCCAATCGATCTTCCCAGTGCGAGGCATGTTGCGTCCATAACGTTTCTTGCCGCCCTTGTCGGTCTTCTTGCCCTTGTCGAGAAGCTTCTGTGCCAGCTGTTTCAGGTGCCCCTGAAGCGCTGCTCCGAGCTTCATGCGACCGCCACGGCAACTAGGCAGTTCACCATTGCCTGCTCGATCTCCAAATTGCTCATCGCCACCTCCTCCTCGGTGCCCACCTTGGGAATTGTCAGGCCGTCCGAGATCGCGAACTGGATCCGCGTATACTCCTCGTTGTAGCACTTGCGCAGTCGGAAGTGTCTGATCATCAAGCCAAGTTCCATCGCGTTCGCTCCTGATACGTGCTTCGTGTAGAAGGTGTGCACCGACTGGTGCGATGCTGCCTCTCTCTGCTGGATCTCCGCTGACTCCGAGAGGGATCTGAACGCGGCGCGCGCGATGTACAAATGAGGGGGGCCCAGGTCTGCCTTTGCCGCTGGTATCGCTGCCACCTGCGCGTACTGCTTGCCCGTGTCCTTTCCCACCTTCACGATGTCCGTCTCCGTCGGCGTCACGACGCTGATCCACTCCGATGCCGCCATGTCCCTGAGTAGCCGTGCGTGCTGGCAAGCCATCTTGAGCACGATGTTGAGGGCTGATTGGATGTCTCGCGCTGTTAGGGCTCCCTCTACTGCAGCCAGGCCGTCGTGCAGGAGGAGGAGGGGGAGGAGGAACCGGAGGCCCACCTCGCCCGCGAGCGAGGAGGGGGTGGAGGCAGCGGCGGCCTCCACCGCGTGCTCCCTTCCCGGGGCGGGGCGAGCCCGAGCAGCCCCCCTGCCGAGATACGTGGCGTATTGGGCCTCCGTCCTCACGATCCTCGCGGGGCTCTCCTGCACGATCCAGGGCGGCCTCGGGCAGCACCCAGGCCGCCCGGCTCTCCCCAGGTCTCCGCCTCCTCCCCCTTTTTCTCCCTCGATCCCTCCTCCTCCTCCTCCTCCTCCTCCTCCTCCTCCTCCTCCTCCTCCTCCTCCTCCCCCTCCCTTTCCTCCTCCTCGTCCTCTCCTCCTCCTGCCCCTCCTTCTCCTCCTGCTTTTCCTGCTCCTCCTCTCTCCCTCCCTCCCTCTCTCGCTCCCTCCCTTTCTCTCTCGCTCCCTCCCTCACTCCCAGCGTTGTTCCTCGGTTTCGGCTTCCCGAGGCCCCTGATCGGGTCCGGGATTCGCCAGGAGTGGATCTGGCCGGGACGAAAGACTTTTTCACCACCCACCAAACCACCCCAACCCAACCCGAAGGCCCCATTGTGCCCTCCATTTCCTGTGGGGGGGGGTCGGGGAAAACGGAACAAAACACATGGAACCCGTACCCCCCCAACCCGAAATTCGGGTCAAATTCGGGTTTTCGGGTTGGGTTGGGGTGGTTTGGAAGGTAGTCATTTTTGTAGGCCGTGCGTGGGACAATCACATCGCCAGATGTCAGGGCTTTTCGGGGTCGAGGGCCCCTCGAAAAAGCTTGCTGGCCGCCGTGGGACGGGCGCCCCGGATCGCCGAACAGATGCTTGACGTGTCGCGCATCCCCCACCAGCCCATCTAGAATTTAGTCGGGCCTGTCCCACTACAGGAGGAATATCCAAAAATACTAAAAAAATAGTCTGGGTACGAGTTTTCGCAATTTTTGCATATCTTTGTGAGTTTGTTTGACTTTTCGTCCAACTCCCCGTGTAGGGTGACATGCCCGACCTAATGCTTGACGCTTCGCGCATTCCCCATCAGCCCATCTAGAAACAGACCACCAGGCGAGTTGCGTTGTGATCGTTTTCTCATTCATTGTTTTGCCGATCGGCGCGGGCCCTCGCAACCCCCGCCCTCCACCCCCCATGGAGTAGATCTTGGCTGGTTTCGGCGCCTGTTCAGAGCAGGCGGAGTCTCCCCCACAGGACGCACTGTTGCAAACAGTCGCATTAAGCACAGGTCCGGAGCCAGATCCCCTCCCCCTCCCCCCCCTTCCGCCAAATGTCGAAACGCCGAATGAGATAACGCTCACCTTCACAAGGGAAGTGTAGAAGAGTGCAGTGTAACAGCCTCCTTGGAAGGTCCTTTCTCGGAGGTCTCTTGGAGCCATCTTGGGCTCTCTTGGGGTCCTCTCTTGGGGTCAAAGAGTCTTGGACCCAAGATGGTCACCAAGAGTCTTGGAGCCATCTTGGGTCTCTCTTGGGGCCCTCGCGAAGCCACTCGGGGCACAGGCGCCCCCGATCGCGGCAAGAATTCTGCCACACCGCTCACCGCCCGCCAACTTCCGGGGGGTCTCTGCTCTGCCTTCGCTCCCTCGGGACCGTACCGCCCTCGCGGCCTTGCCCGGGCTCCCCCGCGCGATCCCGAGGGGCTGCATGCAAGCTAGGTGCGCTCGCGTCATGTTTGACGTCCTACCCCTCCCTCCCATCCCTTACCATGGCGCAGATCTCCTTCCTGTTCGCACAATCGGATGTCGCAGCATGGCGTAGCATTACATGGCATAGCATGTTGTTAAATATTAGCGCGTAGCATGACATAGTATGGCGTGGCGACGCCCCCAAATGAGGGGGGGCTATTGCGGCGCAAAATATCAAATAATCGACACCGACTGTGTAATCACTTCCGATGTTTTTTTCGGGGGGGCATTTTTTAGATTTTGGGGTCTATTTGGAAGGATCGAAAACCAGCGGGAGCACGATTCGGAACGACCGGAAGCGCGGAAATGTGGCCAGCGCTGCAGCAGGAGCACGATTCGGAACGAGCGGTAGCCCGAAAATGAGGCCAGCGCTTCAGCGAGAGCAGCATTTTGAAAAAAACCCAAACGCGGAAATGAGGACACGTAGCCTGACATAGCATGGCGTGGCGACGCCCCAAAAGTGGGGGGGGAGGCTTCTGCGGCGCAAAAAGTGAACGAAGCGGCACCGAATGCGTAATCACTTCGATGGTTTTTTCGGGGGGGCATTTTTTAGATTTTGGGCTTATTTGGAAGGATCTAAAACCATGCCGTGGCATGGCGCTGGAAATAATGACGCCAGTGCTGCAGCGGGAGCACGATTCGGAACGACCGGAAGCGCGGAAGAGAGGCCAGCGCTTCAGCGAGAGCAGCATTTCGAACAAAAACTTAAGCGAAAATCCGTTTCCAGGAAATCTGGTGTGTAAAAAAACAGTACGCGGAGGGGGGCCGGCCATTTCCCGGACGCCACCAGGAGAGAGAGGAGAGTAGTATTCATATTGTTTAATTGTTAAGGTCCTGTGCCCAGTCCCTCCCGGATAGGGGCGGCCTCTCCGTAGAATTTGTTTGGCATCCTCGAACCGTTTTCGGGTCCGCGGGTCATTAGAAGTAGATGGGACAAGCGCGGGCCTATATGAGGGGGGTGGTGGTGTTCTGAGGGGGGGGGTCCGAACTGCCTCCCCCCTTTTGCCCCCCCCCTCTCCTCCTCTCCCTCTCTGCGTGTTTCCCACCCCCCTTCCCTCCCATCTGGCCACGGTGCATGCGCAGCTGTGGGGGGCGGGGGGAAACAGGCAGAAGGGGGGGTGAGGAAGGGAGGGGGAAACAGGCATAGAGAGGGTGGGGGGAGGCGCCCTCCGAACAGGCATCTGGGCGGAGGGGGGGGGGGGGGCGAGGACGTGACCACGCCGTCTGCGCAGGCGCCCCGGGCCATGCCCTCTGGACAGGCCCCCCTCTTCGTCCGCCCCCTCGCCCCCTGGGTCCTCATCCTCCTGCTCCCCCCCTCCTTCCTCCTGCTCCACCCTCCCTCCCTCCCTCCCTCCCTCCCTCCCTCCTCCCGCCCGACGCCAGGCGCTCTGACGAGCCCGGGCGGCACGGCGGGGGCCCTCAAGTCGCCGCTGCTGCCCGGGGCCGTGCCCGAGCCCGAGGCCGAGCCCGCCGCGGGCCGCGGCTGCGGCAGGAGGGCGGCGCCCTCCTGCCGGGGCGGCTGCGACGGAGGAACGTCCGGCAGCAAGTCGTGGGAGCCCCCCGGTGCACAGCCACAGCCAGCCCGCCTGCCGGCAGGTTCGCGTCGCGTCGACCGGCGGCGACGCCGCCGCCAGCGCTCAACGTGGAGCGCCGCCGGCGACCCAGAATCGGTCGATGTTGAACGATCCTGTCGTTTCGGGAGCGACCGGTCGTTCAAGGTTGGACGATCCCCGCGATGTCGGCAACCAACGCTGGGGTCGTCACGACACGGACCTGCCGTAGTAAGGATGGGCAACCTTCCCAAGGGTACCCTTGCATCCTTGCCCCTTCGGCCCATATTTAGAGCAACTTTCGCTGGCCAGCCTCGCTCGAGAAACGTCAAGATGGCCCTCCAAGGCCCTTGCATCCTTACTGCGCATCCTTATGATACGGGTTGACCGCTCCCTGTTAATTCCGTCTTTAGCGTGGGTTCGCGTCGATTCGCGTTTGGGAGTCGATGAGATAGCGCCGATTTAAAGTCGGTCAGCGTCGACTTAGCGTCGATGTAGCGTCGAATTTGCGTCGATTAGCGTCGACTAGCGTCCATTAGCGTCGATTCGCAAGAGCTGACACGATAGTTTGGAAGGCTCTCACGGGTTGCCACCGAAGAGGAACGGGGCCCCCGGCAGAGGGGGGCGCCTGACGCCCAGGCCGCCCAAACTCTAGGCCTCCCAGATGGGGTCGGAGTAGATGGGGTCAGATGATGTCGACTACGCGTAGGAGTGACCCTTAGCCGGAGGGACCTTCGGTGCGGGCTCACAAGGGGCCCCCCCCCGATCGCTGATCGCGATCCGATAGCGGCTGCTTGCGCCTTTGGATTTGGCCACCTTGCGCCCCCTTAATCCGCGCGCTAAAGGTCACTCCTGCCTAGGGTCACTCTTGCGTGTAGCCGAGGATGGCGCCGCATCGCCGATGCATCGCTGATGCGGCTCGATGAGTACCTCGTTTTTCGCCACGCCGACGTTGCCGATGCATCGCCGATGCATCGCCGATGTCGTCGTTGCATCGCCGATGCATCGGCGACGCGGCGCGATCCTCCAACCCCATCCACTTGGACCCCATCTAGGAGGCCTCTACTGACGCTCAGGCCGCCCAAACGGGGCCGGTGGATCTCCAAGAGGAGAACGCTGTATGAGCTCGGAGGCCTGGAGGTTGGCACGAGCACTAGTTGCGGCGGTTGACTCCCCCGACGGAAGATGATTCTGCTCTCGGTGATGGGGTACTGATCCTGATCTCGGTGCTGGTGGTAATGCTCAGGCTTCTCAGGTGGCCGAGAGGATACCACGAGCATCACAATCCAGGGTCACCTCCCCCCGGTGGAGGCACCCCCTTGTGCTGGTGTTGGTGCCAATTTCCAGTCCCTCAGGTGAACATGAACTTTCGAAGCTCCGCGTGGATCTCTTGAAGCGGTGCTGAGCCCCGCTGCCAAGGGGGGGGCCCAGGGCGGATCCAAGAAATCCGCGCGGACCTCCGAAAGTTTATGTTACGCAATGTTCTTCTTCAACAAAGTGGGGCCGGAGTCGATTGGGTCGGTGGATCACGTCGTATCACCGACGCATCGCCGATGCGGCGCGATCCGAAGCCCGACTTTGTTAATCCCGACGTCGCCAGTTCATCGCCGGCGCATCGGCGATGCAGCGCAATCTACCGACCCAAGCTACTCTGGCCCCATTTGAGCGGCCTCCACTGATGGCTGGCTGTGGAGGGGGCAGGGCCCTCGTACTGGCCTGTGCGATGTATGTTAGCACAGCGGGCATTTTTCCAGCGGTGCACAGGTGGCAGCGCTGGCGATCGGCAGGCGTGGGTTCGCAGGCGGTTCAAGTATGTTGGGTCATGTTGTGCCGATCCTGGTCCGATCTAGTTATATCCCTAGAAGGCCAAACGTGTGCTGGTGTGTGTGTGTGTGTGTGTGTGCGGAGGTGCGCCGTCGAGCTGGCCGATGCGCGCACTCGCCTGGCGAACGCGTCCGCGTTCAGGGCCACTCGCCAGGGGCATCCACACAGGTTGGTGTGTCGATTGTGTCCGCGCAGGCTCGTTTCCGTCCGCGTCCGCACACGTGCGCACGCGGCTCAGCAAGCCATACAAGTATGCGTTTCGCTCGAGGCGTCCTCGACAGCTGAATTTTGGAGGAGCATATCTAAGGAGAAGCAAGGTTTTAGCTCTTGGGGCCCTCTTGGGAAGGCTCTTGGGCCTCCCTCGGGGCGTCTTGACGGCGTCTTGGGGCGTCTTGGGGCGTCTTGGGGCGTCTTGGTGCGTCTTGGGGCGTCTTGGAGCCATCGTAGGCGTCTTGGGCCACTCGTTCGGCGATTCGGGACCGTCTTGGCACGTCTTCGAGGCCACGGACGGCAGATTGGGAAGCTCTGGGATCTCCCGGGATGCGCTGGCAAGCCCAGATACCCCCCCCTTTCCCCCCCAAGCTGGATTTGGGGGAGGGGGCATCACCGAACGTGTTCCACTACTCGCAAAGTGCCTACTCGCAAACGTCCGATAAACACATGTCCGCTTTGATGTAGTTTATCGAAGATCCCCCGCGGCGTATCCAGGCCATTTGCGAGTAGTTACTTTGCATTCGTCTAGGGAGGGGGAAATGGGGAGGGGGACAGCCATTCATCTCACACGCCTTATCACCCGCGGCAGGCAGGGGCCGTCGGATAGACAAAATGTCGTTTCGCTCGAGGTATCCTCGAAGCAGGTGATGTTGAATGAGCTGTGCCACGGCGCACCTACCCATGTTCGTAAGCGTGCCAGCACATCAGATGTTTGCAGAGCTGCGCTGCGGCGCTCTTTCCCGCAACGCCGTGCGTTTCGCTCGATACATCCGCGAACACTGGTTTGTTAGATCAGCTGTGCCACGACGAAGGTCTTTAAACAATGGTGTTGCTGCATGTATCGCTCGCGATTACCCTTGACACGTAATTACATAGTGCACGACAGACACACTACACAACACATAACGCAGACCACACATTACACCACACGTGGCACGTAGAACACTACACTCATCACACGATGTACACACAGCGCACATACCAAGCAACACACAACGCACAACGCAACCCACGCAGTACATGTGACACACGCCACATAACGCACAACGCACAGCACGCACAACAGACGTGCCCATACAGTCTGCACCCCCTCGCCCGCCCAGTACACCACATTTCGCACGCTCACCGTACACTCCTCCCTCCAGCCCGCTCGGTACTATACAGCACTCATGACGCACAACACGCACAACGGACCCGCATAACACACAACACATAACACGCAACCCACAACGCTGCACACAAACACACACACACACACGCACGCACGCACGCACGCACGCACGCACGCACGCACGCACGCACGCACGCACGCACGCACGCACACACACACACCCACACACACCCACACACACCCACACACCCACACCCACACCCACACCCACACCCACACCCACACCCACACCCACACCCACACCCACACGCACACGCACACGCACACGCACACGCACACGCACACGCACACGCACACGCACACGCACACGCACACGCACACGCACACGCACACGCACACGCACACGCACACGCACACGCACACGCACACGCACACGCACACTCACACGCACACGCACACTCACACGCACACGCACACGCACACGCACACGCACACGCCACACGCCACACGCACACGCACACACGCACACACACACACACACACACACACGCGCGCGCACGCCACACGCCACACGCCACACGCACACGCACGCGCAGGCGCGCACGCACACGCACACGCCACACGCCACACGCCACACGCCACACGCACACGCATACGCACGCGCACACGCATACGCACGCGCACACGCACACCCACACGCCACACG